>ML781850.1:103083-117045 GCA_009831015.1 Picea engelmannii | reverse complement strand
TATGAAGGTAAAGGTTTGGGCAAACATGCACAAGGCATTGTTGAGACTATTGTCGTTGAAGAGAGACCTAGGTTTTGTGGTCTTGGATATGAACGAAGAGATGGATCATATTCCAAAGTCGAGGAGACAGGGGAAAAAGTTCCAAGCATAAACTTTGTTTCAAGTTCACCTTCTCAAGAAGGCTTTAAAGGTGAAGGTTCAAGAACTTTTGTTGAAAGTTCAATCCCTCCAGCATGCAAGGCTTGTATTCAAAATGAATGCGAATGTGTGGAACAAGAAAGTTGTGACAGTGATGAGGACAAGGACACTGTTGATGGTCTTCAAAGGAGAGCTTGTAACTCTTCAGCTTCACCTCCTCACAGAGGCAATAAAGGTGAATGTTCAAGGTATAATTCTGCTTATCATTCAGTTGCATTTGATTATGTTAAGAATGATAAATTTGGAAGAAAGAATCCTTGTACATATTGTGGTTTGTATAACCATCATGTTTCAAAGTGTTGGAAAAGATTGGCCGCTTTCAGGAAACTTTCTAAGCAAAGACAGTGTGAAAGGAGGATGCAAAAGGTTTGCACTCATTGTCAGAAGCGGGGTCATCTTGTTGACAAATGTTGGAAGTTGCATCCAACTATTCATCCACAGCCTCAGAAGCAGTTGGATAAGGAGATTGGCAATAATGGAAGTGGAGATTCCATCATCGATGTGAGTTCAAATGATTCACAAGAGGACGATGTTCAGCAGAAAAATTCACCGTTGAGTTGGCTTGGTAAGAAATGGTTGGATTTCTTGAGCAAGTGAGGTTTTCATTTTTCTGATTGTAAATGCACTTTTCAGTGTTATGTTTTCATTTATGGGAAGTTCGATATGATGTTTCAAATGAATCTCGACTGGTGTTGATGATTTTCTGACGACTATGTTGTGTCGATCGTGTTGTTTGACTTGTGTTTTAGTCTATGGTGTTTTTTGGCTTGTAAGTCAATTTTGAGTACATCGAGATGTAGGAAAACACCATGTACTTTGATGAAGTACAAGATGCGACAGTTTGTTTGAAGAACAAAAGATTTTGTTGGCATCATTTTCAATCTTGTATGATTTGTTTTCAAGATTGATGGTTTTCTTGGCTTGTGACAAGATGTTGCAGGAAGTTTTTGTAGCCATTGGAGAGTTGATTTTGTTGACGCCAAAGAGTTCGAAGAGGGACTTGATTCTCAGTGGGAAGGTTGGCAGTCTTCCAAGCACAGAGAGAGCAGTGGGTCAACAGCAGCCAGAGAGCAGTTGTTGAGGGACATAGTCAGTTGCAGTGCACGACATGTCAAAGTATTCAGGTGATTGTCGAAAAGATTTTGATATAACTTGAAAGCAGATAGATAAGATTTTGTGGGTCCAAAATCCTTTCAGTGGGAAGGTGTGATCAAAATCTGGACCAGGGGGTAAAATTTTTCTCAATTTTCAAAGTGCTCGGAATGCGACGAAAATGGTGCCATTGCGTCCGTCTCGTCTTCCTAATTCTGGCGGTATATTTACTTTCTCAAACGGAGTCCATATGGAGAAGATATCGCGATCTGTTCGCCAAGGCAAACAAGCAAAAATTTGATGCTGACTGGGCAGTCCGTACATGATGACTGGACAGAGGCCGTACAGTTGACGTGGAGACCATATGGTGACATGGCACCTACTGACGTGGCAGATTCTGGTTGGCTGACTGTGTGCGAGTTATATGGCGACACGTGGCATCATTTTGGGCGAATGGTAGGGTGCCACGTGGCCCAATCATGGGCTGCCACGTGGCACCCGTTTAATGGCTAATGGTCTATTGTTGGTTTATTAAAATTATTATGGGTCCATGGGGTTCGACCACTGGACCTCTACCCCGTTCAATGCTTTAATAAACATTGAATTTCCAATGCGCCGCGCCATGGTTCTTATTAACCATGTGTTTAAAAATTTATTTCAATTTACAAATTGTTTTAACTGGCGGGGGGTCGGTCCAGGGCTTAGCCCCGACCCCGGTTCTATGCGATTTAACATATGACCATTATACCAAATGTGCACGCGTGGGTTTCAACATTGTACCGTGGTTTTATTGTATTATATGGCATATGCCTGTGCCATATGGCCCTATTGTAATGCGCGGGAGTTTCAATTCATAGCCCGTGGTTTTATATGGACCGCATGCGACCACCATTTATACACAGAGCTTGTGGCACATACATTTTAAACGGAGTTTGACCCGCGGTCATATAGTTTTTACATGTGACCATAGTTAATGCACGGGGAGTTGGAGTGGTTCACACGGTTGTAACCTACCTCCATGTGTCGTGGCTTTATTTGCCTATGGACGGAGCGCCTTTTTATAATGCACGAGGTCATATGGAGGACGGCATGTGCCCAAGTGCTAGGTGGCTAGGGGCTGGAGGCACCCTAACCATTCTAGGGTTTGCACCATTAGCATGGTTGCGCCTGGTGCTGGGTTTTAACGCGTTTTTGGAGCGTGTTCTTGGTTCATGCACACAGAGGTGCATTTTGTAGAGCCAGTTCCAGCAAAGTGGAAGGAGGAAAATGGAGGAGGCCTAACTTCTTCATCTTTTGGCCGATTGAGGTGTCGTAAAAGCCTAGCTAGGGGTTTTTGGACATGATGGATCCATTGGTGCTGTTTTCAAGGCCATTTGAAGACTTCTTCTTCTAGTTTTTCACCATTGAAGTTTCAGCAAGCTCCAGGGAGCTTGAAGCCCTCTTTGATGGAGGACATGGTTTGGTGAGCCTATGTTTGATTTCTGTGATTGAATAAACATTTTTGGCTAATTGATATGCTCTGAACACATTGGGATAGGTTTCATAGGTTGTTGAGGACTTTTACAGGTGTTTTTTCCAAAGAGAAGCTCAGGGAAGCTTATGGCTACATGTAGAAGAGGTCATGCCCAGATGAGCCATGATCCGTTTTCAGAGTTCTATTAGTCATTTTTGGGGTTTTTATGTGTTCTGATCTCAATGGTACAGTATTTTTTTCCATTGGAGTTGAGAAACAGCTTGCAAAATAACTTTTGACTAATTAATCCCAGAGAGACAAGTCCATTATGGAGGCTCAAGGAGATGTAGCCCGGAGGGGGGTGAACTCCTTTATCATGTTGTTCTTGTTGTGCGTTTGATGGTTTACTTTCTGCAAGTATTGTTGTTGTGTATTTATTTGAAGTACATATTTAACCATTTACAAGAACATTTTCTCACACATAAACAGTTACAAGAAGATGCATAAGTTTAACACATAAGTTTTATCTTGCATATTTATACACATGAAGCAAGGTCCTGTAAAGTTTATTTTAATGAAGTAGCGGGTGCTTGCATAGCATAACAAGTCAGCCTTCTATTTTCAGATCAAGTGGTATCAGAGAATAAGTTTGTTTTTCTCATGTGTTTTCCATTGATAGCTTCAGATTTAGCTATTGGTTTTTGTGCAAGTTTTGTGTGAAGTTTGATATCTTGCAAGGATGGCAGAAGCTTCAAGTATTGATAGTTCTGATACATTTTCATTATCTAAAGAAGAAATTATAACTTTGAGAGATTTGATGAAAGAGATGTATGAAGACAGGAATAAGAACATTGTTCTTGAAGAACAGTTGATGGCCATGAAGCAGGAGAAAGACCAGCTTTTGCAAAAGTTGCATGAGATGGAGATTCAACTCCATGAGGCAAAGGAAACTCTTACCAAGTACATGCATGAACATAAGGTATGCAGTGTTAGTTTATCTTCTAATTCCTCTAAAGATGAATGTTTTGGTGGTTTTGAGAGTCACACAAGAGGAATAGGGTCCAAGTTGTTGTTAAAAATGGGCTATGAAGGTAAAGGTTTGGGCAAACATGCACAAGGCATTGTTGAGCCTATTATCGTTGAAGAGAGACCTAGGTTTTGTGGTCTTGGATATGAATGAAGAGATGGATCATATTCCAAAGTCGAGGAGATAGGGGAAAAAGTTCCAAGCATAAACTTTTTTTCAAGTTCACCTTCTCAAGAAGGCTTTAAAGGTGAAGGTTCAAGAACTTTTGTTGAAAGTTCAATCCCTCCAACATGCAAGGCTTGTATTCAAAATGAATGCAAATGTGTGGAACAAGAAAGTTGTGACAGTGATGAGGACAAGGACACTATTGATGGTCTTCAAAGGAGATCTTGTAACTCTTCAGCTTCACCTCCTCATAGAGGCAATAAAGGTGAATGTTCAAGGTATAATTCTTCTTATCATTCAGTTGTATTTGATTATGTTAAGCATGATAAATTTGGAAGAAAGAATCCTTGTACATATTGTGGTTTGTGTAACCATCATGTTTCAAAGTGTTGGAAAAGATTGGCCTCTTTTAGGAAACTTTCTAAGCAAAGACATCATGAAAGGAGGATGCAAAAGGTTTGCACTCATTGTCAGAAGAGGGGTCATCTTGTTGACCAATGTTGGACGTTGCATCCAACTATTCATCCACAGCCTCAGAAGCAGTTGGATAAGGAGTTTGGCAAGAATGGAAGTGGAGATTCCATCATCGATGTGAGTTCAAATGATTCACAAGAGGACGATGTTCAACAGAAAAAGTCATCGTTGAGTTGGCTTGGTAAGAAATGGTTGGATTTCTTGAGCAAGTGAGGTTTTCATTTTTCTAATTGTAAATGCACTTTTCAGCGTTATGTGTGCATTTATGGGAAGGTCGATATGATGTTTCAAATGAATCTCGACTGGTGTTGATGATTTTCTGACAACTATGTTGTGTCGATCGTGTTGTTCGACTTGTGTTTTAGTCGATGGTGTTTGTTGGCTTGTAAGTCAATTTTGAGTACATCGAGATGCAGGAAAACGCCATGTACTTTGATGAAGTACAAGATGCGACAGTTTGTTTGAAGAACAAAATATTTTGTTGGCATCATTTTCAATCTTGTATGATTTGTTTTCAAGATTGATGGTTTTCTTGGCTTGTGACAAGATGTCGCAGGAAGTTTTTGTAGTCATTGGAGAGTTGATTTTGTTGACGCCAAAGAGTTCGAAGAGGGACTTGATTCTCAGTGGGAAGGTTGGCAGTCTTCCAAGCACAGAGAGAGCAGTGGGTCAGCAGCAGCCAGAGAGTAGTGGGTCAGCAGTAGCAAGCCCATTGCCTTTTTCAACCGGGCTTTGAGAGATGCAGAATTAAAATATGACATTATGGATAAGCAAGCCTATGCACTGGTTAAAGATCTTAAGTCCTTCAGAGTTTATGTGCTGCATTCAAGAGTTATTTCTTATGTTCCATCAACTGTTGTAAAACAAATTCTTATTAAGCCTAATATTGACAGAAAATGCAACAAATGGATTACTAAGATCCTTGAATTTGATTTAGAAATCAGGCCTACCAAATTGGTCAAGGGCCAAGGTTTAGCCAATATGTTGGTTGAATCAAATTTCTCAGTGTTGGGAGTAAATTTCAATGGCTCATGTTCAGAAAAGTAGTAGACTGAATTAAACAACAGAGGTGCTCAAGCCAACCCTGCATTGGCAAATTGCAGTTGGTACAAGGACATTATATTTTTCTTGCAGAATCTAAAACCTCCAAGTGGTATGGAAAAGAACAGGGGGAGAGCATTAAAACTCAAATCTAACAGAGATAGGAGGAAAAACAGAGCTGAATCTTCCACTTCTGACTCTCCTCTTGTCCATTCATAGGTAGATGAGTTGACCAAATTAGTAAAGTCCCTTTCTACTGAGATCGATAATTTAAAATCAGAAGGAAGACAATCATATATAAATGCTTAGAACAATGAAAATAGAGGTAATTTCAAGAGACCCAACAATTCTCCCCAAATTATTCCTAGAGATCCCATAAATAGAGAGATAGATGATCAGAGGATTCAAGCTCCTTTTCAGAATAATCTGGTTGCTGATGAAGAAGAAGAGGAAGTAGAGGTTGATCCCGAGATCAACTATTTAGGTGATTCATCCCCATCCCCACACTTGACTCAATCCTCTTATGAGAAATATCTAATGGATATTCAAATCAATGAGTTAAGCAAGGGAGAACAAACGAAGGAAAATGATAGTAGATATAATCTGAGATATAAAAAGAATGAAGAAAAAAGTGCTACCCCTAATCAGCCTGTTCAGAAAGAAGATTCTTCCAAGACTGTGACAGTGAGCAACAAGGAAAAAGATTCTCAAAACCCAGAACTTCTGATCAGAAATCCTCCTCCTGAAACCAAAGAGATTTTGAAGCCTTCCCCCTCCTTCAGTTTTGAGAATGAGATCCAGAAAATTAAGATCCCTGTACCATTTTTGGAATTGATAAAAACTGAAGAATTCAAAAAATATATGACCAAAATGTTACAGCTCGATGCCTCTCCTAATTCCACTGATTCAATAAATCTGCAAGATGAAAAACCAGCTGTGATTTTAGGCGCTTTGATAGAAGACAAAGATGACTCATCCCCTCCCTTCTATACTTCTCTCAATATTCATGACAAGGTGCTGCATAACTGTCTTTTGGATTAAGGGGCCTCCCATAATCTTATGCCAAAATCTGTTATGGATGAACTTGGACTGGAAATCACCAAAACCTATCATGACTTATATTGTTTCAACTCTAGGAAAGTAAAGTGTATGTGGGTCATTAAGGATATGGTTGTGACTCTATTTCAGCTGCCCATGAAAAGTATACTTATGGATGTTGTGGTGGCTGACGTTCCTCCCAAGTTTGGCATGCTCTTGTCAAGGTATTGCATAAAAATACTTGGACGAACCTTGCAGATGGATCTCTCATATGAAACTATCCCGATGTTTGGTGGGGAGCATAGAAGACTTTACAGAGGAGCCCAACTGGCTTACATTATTAGTGATGAAGCAAACCCTGCTAATCATCTTGTTTTTGCTCTTGATACCAATTTGGGGTCCAGCATTTTGTAGCTCACTTATGCTCCTAAAGATCCTCTTAAAATAAGAAAAAAGTCTACTACCTTGTCTGAAGAACCTCCTCTAACAAATTTTGTTTGGAATATGTTCTTTGATGGAGCCTCTTCTAAGGAAGGTGTCAGTGTTGGAGTGATCTTTGTCTCACCAACTCATGAAACCATATCTTTGTCATACAAACTAGAGTTTGAAACTACCAACAATGTGGCAGAGTATGAAGATCTTGTTTTGGCCTTGAGAGCTACAAAGGATAGGGGGATTAAAAAATTGTCGGTATTTGGAGATGTTGAATTATTTTCCATGAGACCAAAAATCTTTTCCAAACTAAGCACCCTAGGCTTAGATCTTATATAAATGAAGTATGGAACCTAGTGGAGAATATTTTCTCTGAGTATGACATCTCTTTTATTGCATGAGAAGAGAATTATGTGGCTGATTCTTTGGCTGTATCAGCAAGCAATTTCAGGATACCCATACCACCAAAACTCAAGTATGATGTAGAAGTCAAATATAGGCCTTCTATAATGGACAATGTCAAATATTGGAAGGTGTTGGAAGATGATTTAGAACTTAAAAAATTTCTTGAGTCTGTTGATGAATTTGCTGAATTACACATTGATCATGATCTTAATTCTGAAATTACTCCACATGCTGATGTTTTCCTTAACAAAATTGCTAATCATCATATCGTGCAGCTACCTAGCAATCATATTCCAAAAGGACTAGTTCCTTTGGAAAAATTATTTGATGAAAATGATGTGGCAGTAAAAGGAAAAGTGTCTATTGACGATGCTAATATAACTGAGTGCAATTTGGGAAAAAAGAAGGATCCAAAATATGTCAAGTTGTCATGAGGCCTATCAAGAGAGCAGAGGGATAAATATGTCAAATTTTTGAAGGAGTTTGTTGATGTATTTGTATGGACTTACGAATATCTCTGAACTTATGACACAGACATTATAGAGCACAAGATTCCATTAAAAGAAGAGACTAAGCCTTTCAAGCAAAAGTTGAGGCAAATCAATCCTATGTTAATGCCTATCATGGAGAAGGAGGTAAAAAATCTTTTAGATGTAAAAATTGTTGTTCTTTTGAGATATTCCGAATGGGTGGATAATTTGGTCCTCGTGAGGAAAAAGAATGGAGAAATCAGACCATGTGTCGATTTCTAGAATCTGAATAGAAGCTCTAAAAAGGATGATTACCCTTTGCCCAAGATGGAGAATTTATTACAGAGGGTGACAGGTTTAGCCCGAATTTCTATGGTTGATGGTTTTTCTGGCTACAACTAGATTTCTGTTTTTCCAGAGGATAGAGAAAAGATGACTTTTACCATTCCTTGGGGTACATTCATGTACTCCAAGATGCCCTTTGGTTTGATGAACGCGGGGGCGACCTTTTAGCGAGCTATGGACATAGAATTTATTGGAGAGATGGAAAAGTTTGTTCTCTCAATCTAATGAAGAGCACTGTTATCATTTAAGAAAGGTTTTCTTAAAATGAAGAAAAATCGGCCTCTCTTTGAATCTGAAAAATTCATTGTTCACCATGAAAGAAGGAAAATTTTTGGGGCATATCGTGTCAGCTGAAGGAGTGGGGATTGATTCCAACAGGGTTGAAGCTATACTAACCTTAGCACTACCTAGATCTAAAAAGGAGGTTCAATCTTTTCTAGGAAAGGTTAATTTCTTGAGAAGGTTTGTGTCAAATTTTGCTGAGTTGCTTAAGTATATCACAACCATGTTGAGGAAAGATAATGAAATCAAGTGGACTGCTGAGGCTCGTAGTTCTTTTGATCAAATAAATAAAGCTTTGAAGGAAGACCCAGTCCTAGTTATCCTAGACTACTCCAAGGACTTTCTTATTTTTTCTTTTGCCTCTCTTGATACAGTAGCAACCATTTTGTTGCAGAAGAAATCTAAAGGCTTAGAGCAACCCATTGCCTTTTTCAACCGGGCTTTGAGAGATGCATAATTAAAATATGACATTATGGATAAGAAATCCTATGCACTGGTTAAAGCTCTTAAGTCCTTCAGATTTTATGTGCTGCATTCTAGAGTTATTGCTTATGTTCCATCATCTGTTGTGAAAGAAATTCTTATTAAGCCTGATATTGATGGAAAATGCAACAAATGGATTGCTGAGATCCTTGAATTTGATTTAGAAATCAGGCCTACCAAATTGGTCAAGGGCCAAGGTTTAGCCAATATGTTGGATGAATCAAATTTCTCAGCGTTGGGAGTAAATTTCATTGGCTCATGTTCAGAAAAGTAGTAGACTGAATTAAACAACATAGGTGCTCAAGCCAACCCTCCATTGGCAAATTATAGTTGGTACAAGGACATTATATTTTTCTTGCAGAATATACAACCTCCAAGTGGTATGGAAAAGAATAGGCAGAGAGCATTAAAACTAAAATCTGACAGAGATAGGAGGAAAAACAGAGCTGAATCTTCCACTTATGACTCTCCTGTTGTTCATTCACATGTAGATGAGTTGATAAAATTAGTAAAGTCCCTTTCTACTGAGATCGATAAGTTAAAATTAGAATGAAGACAATCATATAGAAATTCTTAGAACACTGAAAATATAGGTAATTTCAAGAGACCCAACAATTCTCCCCAAATTCTACCTAGAGATCCCAGAAAAAGAGAGATAGATGATCAGAGGATTCAAGCTCCTTTTCAGAATAATCTGGTTGCTGATGAAGAAGAAGAGGAAGTAGAGGTTGATCCTGAGATCCACTATTTAGGTGATTCATCCCCATCCCCACACTTGACTCAATCCTCTTATGAGCAATCTCTAATGGATATTCAAATCAATGAGTTAAGAAAGGGAGAAAAAATGAAGGGAAATGATAGTAGATATAATCTGAGATCTAAGAAGAATGAAGAAAAAAGTGTTGCCCCTAATCAGCCTGTTCAAAAAGAAGATTCTTCCAAGACTGTGACAGTGAGAAACAAGGAAAAAGATTCTCAAAACCCACAACTTCTGATCATAAATCCTCCTCCTGAAACCAAAGAGATTTTGAAGCCTTCCCCCTCCTTCAGTTTTGAGAATGAGATCCAGAAAATTAAGATCCCTGTACCATTTTTGGAATTGAGAAAAACTAAATAATTTAAAAAATATTTGACCAAAATGTTACAGCTTGATGCCTCTCCTAATTCCACTGATTCAATAAATCTGCAAGATGAAAAACTAGCTGTGATTTTAGGCCCTTTGATACAAGCCAGAGATGACTCCTCCCCTCCCTTCTATACTTCTCTCAATATTCATGACAAGGTGTTGCATAACTGTCTTTTGGATTAAGGGGCCTCCCATAATCTTATGCCAAAATCTGTTATGGATGAACTTGGACTGGAAATCACCAAAACCTATAATGACTTATATTCTTTCAACTCTAGGAAAGTAAAGTGTATGTGGGTCATTAAGGATATGGTTGTGACTCTATTTCAACTGCCCATGAATGGCATGCTCTTGTCAAGGTCTTGCATAAAAAGACTTGGACGAACCTTGCAGATGGATCTCTCATATGCAACTAACCTGGTGTTTGGTAGGGAGCATAGAAGACTTTACAAAGAAGCCCATCTGGCTTACATTATTAGTGATGAAGTAAACTCCGCTAATCATCTTGTTTTTGCTCTTGATACCAATTTGGGGTCCAACATTTTGCAGCTCACTAATGCTCCTGAAGCTCCTCTTAAAATAAGAAAAAATTCTACTACCTTGTCTGAAGAACCTCCTCTAACCAATTCTGTTTGGAAGATGTTATTTGATGGAGCCTCTTCTAAGGAAGGTGTCAGTGTTGGAGTGCTCTTTGTCTCACCAACTCATGAAACCATATCTTTTTCATACAAACTAGAGTTTGAAACTACCAACAATGTGGAAGAGTATGAAGATCTTGTTTTTGGCTTGAGAGCTGCAAAGGATATGGGGATTAAAAAATTGTCAGTACTTGGAGATGTTGAATTGATTGTCCATGAGACCAAAAATATTTTCCAAACTAAGCACCCTAGGCTTAGATCTTATATAAATGAAGTATGGGACCTAGTGGAGAATATTTTCTCTGAGTATGACATCTCTTTTATTCCACGAGAAGAGAATTATGTATCAACAAGCAATTTCAGGATACCCAAACCGCCAAAACTCAAGTATGATGTAGAAGTCAAATACACACCTTCTATACTGGACAATGTCAAATATTGGAAGGTGTTGGAAGATGATTTAGAACTTAAAACATTTCTTGAGTCTGTTGATGAATTTGCTGCATTACACATTGATCAGGATCTTAATTCTGAAATTACTCCACATGTTGATGTTTTCCTTAATAGAATTGCTAATCATCATATCATGCAGCTACCTAGAAATCATATTCCAAAAGGACTAGTTCCTTTGGAAAAATTATTTGATGAAAATGATGTGGCAGTAAAAAGGGAAAGTTTCAATTGATGATGCTGATATAACTAAGTGCAATTTGGGAACAAAGAAGGATCCAAAATATGTCAGGTTGTCACGAAGCCTATCAAGAGAGCAGAGGGATAAATATGTCAAATTGTTGAAGGATTTTGCTGATGTATTTGTATGGACTTACGAAGATCTCCGAACTTATGACACAAACATTATAGAGCACAAGATTCCATTAAAAGAAGAGACTATGCCCTTCAGGCAAAAGTTGAGGCAAACCAATCCTATGTTACTGCCTCTCGTGGAGAAGGAGGTAAAAAATCTTTTAGATGTAAAAAATGTTGTTCTTTTGAGATATTCCGAATGGGTGGATAATTTGGTCCCCGTGAGGAAAAAGAATGGAGAAATCAGACTATGTGTCGATTTCTGGAATCTGAATAGAAGCTCTAAAAAGGATGATTACCCTTTGCCCAAGATGGAGCATATATTACAGAGGGTGACAGGTGCAGCCCAAATGTCTATGGTTGATGGTTTTTCTGGCTACAACTAGATTTCTGTTTTTTCAGAGGATATAAAAAAGACGACTTTTACCACTCCTTGGGGTACATTCATGTACGCCAAGATGCCCTTTGGTTTGATGAATGCGGGGGTGACCTTTTAGAGATCTATGGACATAGAATTTATTGGAGAGATGGAAAAGTTTGTTGTTATCTACTTAGATGGCATAATCATTTTCTCTCAATCTGATGAAGAGCACTGCGATCATTTAAGAAAGGTTTTCTTAAAATGAAGAAAATTTGGCCTCTCTTTGAATCTGAAAAAGTCATTGTTCACCATGAAAGAAGGAAAATTATTGCGGCATATCGTGTCATCTGAAAGAGTGGGGATTGATTCCAGTAGGGTTGAAGCTATACTAACCTTAGCACTGCCTAGATCTAAAAAGGAGGTTCAATCTTTTCTAGGAAAGGTTAATTTCTTGAGAAGGTTTGTGTCAAATTTTTCTGAGTTGCTTAAGTATATCACAACCATGTTGAGGAAAGATAATGAAATAAAGTGGACTGCTGAGGCTCGTAGTTCTTTTGATCAAATAAAGAAATCTTTGACAGAAGCCCCGGTCCTAGTTATCCCAGACTACTCCAAGGACTTTCTTATTTTTTCTTTTGCCTCTTTTGATACAGTAGCAGTAGTTTTGTTGCAGAAGAACTCTAAAGGCTTAGAGCAACCCATTGCCTTTTTCAACCAGACTTTAAGAGATGTATAATTAAAATATGACATTATGGATAAGCAAGCCTATGCACTGGTTAAAGCTTTTAAGTCCTTAAGATTTTATGTGCTTCATTCAAGAGTTATTGCTTATGTTCCATCAACGGTTGTAAAATAAATTCTTATTAAGCCTGATACTGACAGAAAACACAACAGATGGATTGCTGAGATCCTTGAATTTGATTTAGAAATCAGGCCTACCAAATTGGTCAAGGGCCAAGGTTTAGCCAATATGTTGGCTGAATCAAATTTCTTAGCGTTGGGAGTAAATTTCATTGGCTCATGTTCAGAAAACTAGTAGACTGAATTAAAAAATAGAGGTGCTCAAGCCAACCCTGCATTGGCAAATTGCAGTTGGTACAAGGACATTATATTTTTCTTGCAGAATCTACAACCTCCAAGTGGTATGGAAAAGAACAGGGGGAGAGCATTAAAACTCAAATCTGACAGAGATAAGAGGAAAAACAGAGCTGAATCTTCCACTTCTGACTCTCCTGTTGTTCATTCACAGGTAGATGAGTTGACCAAATTAGTAAAGTCCCTTTCTACTAAGATCGATAAGTTAAAATCAGAAGGAAGACAATCATATAGAAATTCTTAGAACAATGAAAACAGAGGTAATTTCAAGAGACCCAACAATTCTCCCCAAATTATTCCTAGAGATACCAGAAACAGAGAGAGATGATCAGAGGATTCAAGCTCCTTTTTAGAATAATCTGGTTGCTGATGAAGAAGAAGAGGAAGTAGAGGTTGATCCTGAGATCCACTTTTTAGGTGATTCATCCCCATCCCCACACTTGACTCAATCCTCTTATGAGAAATCTCTAATGGATATTCAAATCAATGAGTTAAGCAAGGGAGAACAAATGAAGGGAAATGATAGTAGATATAATCTGAGATCTAAGAAGAATGAAGAAAAAAGTGTTGCCCCTAATCAGCCTGTTTAGAAAGAAGATTCTTCCAAGACTGTGACAGTGAGAAGCAAGGAAAAAGATTCTCAAAACCCGCAACTTCTGATCAGAAATCCTCCTCCTGAAACCAAAGAGATTTTGAAGCCTTCCCCCTCCTTCAGTTTTGAGAATGAGATCCAGAAAATTAAGATCCTTGTACCATTTGTGGAATTGATAAAAACTGATTAATTTAAAAAATATCTGACCAAAATGTTACAGCTCGATGCCTCTCCTAATTCCACTGATTCAATAAATCTGCAAGATGAAAAACCAGTTGTGATTTTAGGCGCTTTGATAGAAGAGAGAGATGACTCATCCCCTCCCTTCTATACTTCTCTCAATATTCATGACAAGGTGCTGCATAACTATCTTTAGGATTCAGGGGCCTCCCATAATCTTATGCCAAAACCTGTAAGGTAGCTAGAGAGGTAGTGGGGGGG
>ML781850.1:85049-101715 GCA_009831015.1 Picea engelmannii | reverse complement strand
CCCACTATGGTAGTTAGATATAATAAATGTAAGAGGACTTCTTAGAAGGTTCTACTTCTAGAAGATTCCTCCTCTAGAATGTTCTTAGGAGATGATAGCACTATATAAAGGGGTTCAAACAATGTAATGAGACATGAAGAGAATTATTGTGTTTGGAGCGGTATCTCAATAGGAGGAAGCCCCCTCGAAGAGGCAAGTGAACAGGAGAGGATCCCTTCCATAATAGGATCCATTGTACGGTGTTGCCCTACCCTAAGCGTTTGATGGTAATAAAGAAGATTTTGCATATTGTTCTTGTATATATATTGTGGTGCTTTTGTATTCAGTATTTGGTACTTAATAAAATCTGTTATGGATGAACTTGGACTGGAAATCACCAAAACCTATCATGACTTATATTCTTTCGACTCTAGGAAAGTAAAGTGTATGTGGGTCATTAAGAATATGGTTGTGACTCTATTTCATTTTCCCATGAAAAGTATACTTATGGATGTTGTGGTGGCTGACGTTCCTCCCAAGTTTGGCATGCTCTTGTCAAGGTCTTGCATAAAAAGACTTGGATGAACCTTGCAGATGGATCTCTCATATGCAACTATCCTAGTGTTTGGTGGGGAGCATAGAAGACTTTACAGAGAAGCCCAACTGGCTTGCATTATTAGTGATGAAGCAAACCATGATAATCATCTTGTTTTTTCTCTTGATACCAATTTGGGGTCCAACATTTTGCAGCTCACTGATGCTCCTGAAGCTCCTCTTAAAATAAGAAAAATGTCTACTACCTTGTCTGAAGAACCTCCTCTAACCAATTATGTTTGGAAGATGTTCTTTGATGGAGCCTCTTCTAAGGAAGGTGTCAGTGTTGGAGTGTTCTTTGTCTCACCAACTCATGAAACCATATCTTTTTCATACAAACTAGAGTTTGAAACTACCAACAATGTGGCAGAGTATGAAGATCTTGTTTTGGGCTTGAGAGCTACAAAGGATATGGGGATTAAAAAATTGTCAGTATTTGGAGATGTTTAATTGATTGTCTATCAGACCAAAAATCTTTTCCAAACTAAGCACCCTAGGTTTAGATCTTATATAAATGAAGTATGGGACCTAGTGGAGAATATTTTCTCTGAGTATGACATCTCTTTTATTCCACGAGAAGAGAATTATGTGGCTGATTCTTTGGTTTTATCAGCAAGCAATTTTAGGATACCCATACCGCCAAAACTCAAGTATGATGTAGAAGTCAAATACAGGCCTTCTATACCAGACAATGTCAAATATTGGAAGGTGTTGGAAGATGATTTAGAACTTAAAAAATTTCTTGAGTTTGTTGATGAATTTGCTGCATTACACATTGATCAGGATCTTAATTCTGAAATTACTCCACATTATGATGTTTTCCTTAACATAATTGCTAATCATCATATCGTTAAACTACCTAGAAATCATATTCCAAAAGGACTAGTTCCTTTGGAAAAATTATTTGATGAAAATGATGTGGCAGTAAAAGGGAAAGTGTCTGCTAACGATGCTGATATAACTGAGTGCAATTTGGGAACAAAGAAGGATCCAAAATATGTCAAGTTGTCAAGAATCCTATCAAGAGAGCAGAGGGCTAAATATGTCAAATTGTTGAAGGATTTTGCTGATGTATTCGTATGGACTTACGAAGATCTCTGAACTTATGACATAAACATTATAGAGCAAAAGATTCCATTAAAAGAAGAGACTAAGCCCTTTAGGAAAAAGTTGAGGCAAATCAATCCTATGTTACTGCCTGTCATGGAGGAGGTAAAAAATATTTTAGATGCAAAAATTGTTGTTCCTTTGAGATATTCCGAATGGGTGGATAATTTGGTCCCTGTGAGGAGAAAAAATGGAGAAATTAGACTATGTGTTGATTTACGGAATCTGAACAGAATCTCTAAAAATGACAATTACCCTTTGCCCAAGATGGAGCATATATTACAGAGGGTGACAGGTGCAACCCGGATGTCTATGGTTGATGGTTTTTCTGGCTACAACTAGATTTCTATTTTTCCAGAGGATAGAGAAAAGATGTCTTTTACCACTCCTTGGGGTACATTCATGTATGCCAAGATGCCCTCTGGTTTGATGAACTCGGGGGCGACCTTTTAGTGAGCTATGGACATAGAATTTATTGGAGAGATGGAAAAGTTTGTGGTTATCTACTTAGATGGCATAATCTTGTTCTCTCAATCTGATGAAGAGCACTGCGATCATTTAAGAAAGTTTTTCTTAAAATGAAGAAAATTTGGCCTCTCTTTGAATCCGAAAAAGTCATTGTTCACCATGAAAGAAGGAAAATTATTGGGGCATATCGTGTCAGCTGAAGGAGTGGGGATTGATTCTAGCAAGGTTGAAGCTATACTAACCATAGCACTACCTAGATCTAAAAAGGAGTTTCAATCTTTTCTAGGAAAGGTTAATTTCTTGAGAAGGTTTGTGTCAAATTTTGCTGAGTTGCTTAAGTATATCACAACCATGTTGAGGAAAGATAATGAAATCAAGTGGAATACTGGGGCTTGTAGTTCTTTTGATCAAATAAAGAAAGCTTTGACGGAAGCCCCAATCCTAGTCAGCCTAGACTAATCCAAGGACTTTCTTATTTTTTCTTTTGCGTCTTTTGATACAGTAGCAGCAGTTTTGTTGCAGAAGTACTCTAAAGGCTTAGAGAAGCCCATTGTCTTTTTCAGCTGGGCTTTGAGAGATGCATAATTAAAATATGACATTATGGATAAGAAAGCCTATGCACTGGTTAAAGCTCTTAAGTCCTTCAAAGTTTATGTGATGCATTCAAGAGTTATTGCTTATGTTCCATTAGCTGTTGTAAAAGAAATTCTTACTAAGCCTGATATTGACGGAAAACACAACAAATGTATTGCTAAGATCCTTGAATTTGATTTAGAAATCAGGCCTACCAAATTGGTCAAGGGCCAAGGTTTAGCCAAGATGTTGGATGAATCAAATTTCTCAACGTTGGGAGTAAATTTCATTGGCTCATGTTAAGAAAAGTAGTAGACTGAATTAAACAACAGAGGTGCTCAAGCCAACCCTGCATTGGCAAATTGCAATTGGTACAAGGACATTATATTTTTCTTGCAGAATCTACAACCTCCAAGTGGTATGGAAAAGAAAAGGGGGAGAGCATTAAAAGTCAAATCAATAAAGTATTGTTTGGTTGATCAAATTTTGTATTGGAAGGATCCATTGGGAGTGTTGTTGAGATGCCTAGACCTACGAGAGGCCCAAAGGATTATGTCTAATTTTCACGACAATTTGTGTGGGGGGCATCCTTTTTGGATGACTACTGCCTACAAGATTCTTATGGCTGGGTACTTTTGGCCTAGTCTGTTCATAGATGTTTGTGTTAAGATCAGAGCATGTGTTAAATGTCAGAAATTTTCTAGAAAGTAGTAGCTTAAGTCTTTGCCATTAAAGCCCATAGCAGTTTCAGGACCGTTTCAACAATGGGGCTTAGATTTTATCGGGGAAATTAATCCCGATTCCAGTGGACAACATAGATGGATCTTGACTGCCACAAATTACTTCACTAAGTGGATAGAGGCTATCCCTACCAGGAATTCTTCCCACAAGGTGATCATTAATTTCCTTGAAGACATTATAGTGAGGTTTGGTTGTCCGAACAAAATTGTCACTGACAATGATTCATATTTCAAGGATGAGACATTAATTTAGTCTTGTGAACAATATGGGATCACATTGATTCATTCAACCCCTTATTACCCACAGGGAAATGGGCTTCTAGAATCCTCAAGCAAAAGCCTTATAAAGATTGTTAAGAAGCTGTTGGAGGATAACAAAAAGGCATGGGATTCAAAACTCAAGTTTTATTTATGGGATGATAGAGTGACAACAAAGAGGGCCTTGGGCCTTTCTCCTTTCCATTTGGTGTATGGGGTTGAGGTCATTTTCCCCTCTCAACTTGCCTTGTCTGTGGAAAAATTCTTCCAAGATTATCAAGGGGAGATGAATGATATGATCATGAGGATTCAACAGCTGGTTGAAGTGCAGCAGACTCGAGAGTAGTTGGTAGATAAAGCATATGATCATCAACTGAAGATCAAGCAGGCATTCAACAAGAAGGTGTAAAAAGATGATTTCCAATTGGGCAATTTGGTGCTCAAGTGGGATGCACTAAGGCAGGATAAAGGCAAGCATGGTAAATTTGAATCTTTATGGATTGGTCCTTTCAAAATCTCTGAGGTATTCCCTAATAACACTTTCAAGTAGTAGAATATGGAGAATGAAGAGGTTTTTGGTGGCCCTGTAAATGGGCATTTCCTGAAAAAAGTACTTTGCTTGAGCCTGGAGTGGCTCTTTACATCATTGTAAATATCATTTTCTTTTATTTTTGTGTTCCAATAACTGACCCCATAGCCCTAGGATAAGGAATTGAATGTACTCATTCTTGGCAGCCTGCAGGGGGCATGCCATCCCTTGTGGAGCTAATGTTATCACACTAAGTCGCCTTAGGTCTCTTAGTTTGTTTTTGTTAAAAAGAAAAATTAAAAAAAGGCCTTAGATTCTTATTTTCTCTTTGAAATAAATTTCTCATCCATTAAATGTTATTTATGATAGAACCCCTTAGGATGACTAAACCTTTGAGTCATATCTCATGTGTTGATCCACAATTCAATTTTTGGTCCTTAAACCCTTATGATCTCATGGTCTATTCTTTATGTCCCCTATTGTGATTCATCCCTAGGTTGATACCTCCCATGACTAGGATGATGTGACACACCTCTCTCATCACTCATGACCTCACATGCATAACTCATCATCCCCACTCACCTATCCAATCATGTTTTGATTTGGAGAACGATGCCCACTCAACAGGCATTTTCGTAGCGCCTGTCATGATTATCATGCACCCACTCTAAGTGATGATTTCCACGACTGATACCTTAAACCTTGTTTTCAGTGCCTAAAGTCGGTTGAAATGCTTTCAAATGATCTTGCATTTATGATCCTTGGTAACGGTTTCTAAATTTGAAAAGTTCAACAGTGATGCACTGCGTAAGTTTTCCAGTTCAGATCAGATGATCATATGTCCACTAAATCCGATGCTGTGAGAGATTTCAGGGCTGAAGTTTCCTCAATCTCATCGTAATTTCGTGCTGAGGAGCTCAATAGTTGTCAACTTCATAGGTATCCTGTGAAACCTCCTTCGCATATTAATTTTCATATGAGATTTGTGCTCGGGTTTTGTTTTGATAAGCTTGCAGGGTAGTATGGGAGCCATATTTTCATTCCTGTAAACATCTTCGCTTGTATCCATAGTCTGATTATTGTGGTTAGTCATAGCCTTTGAAAGTCACAGGCCTGAAATAGCCTATCCTTTGTGTATGTGTTGCGCTATGGAGAGGCGCTGCTCAAAACTCTCTGATTATCCTTTTCTTATTTTCATCCCGTACGAAGAGTCATTTTGGAATTACTTCCTCATAGTCTACACTTTGAAAACCTGTATAAGACTGAAAGTCCATTTCTCATAGCCAAGTTCATTTTCTAAGGACTATTAATTTGGAGGGCCATCCTTGTGCATTTGAGACTTAAATTGAAGTTTTCTAGTCAATAGCATCCCTTACAACCTCTTAAGAACCCTCTCTTTGATTCATGGAGACCCCTCAGTCGAATAAATCACACAAAGGTGGCAAGATAGTTCAAACAGAACCTATGGAAATGCACCTTTTTGACACATAAACCATGGCAAGGGAAATGTTTCGAAGAGTAGGATGCCTCTCTTTCTACCAGAACATGCAGAGAGGCCACTCAGAAGTAGAAAAACAATTTGCACTAAATTTTGATGGCAAGAAAACCAGAGTTGGAGATTTGGAATTTGAGGTGACTGAAGCCTCCATCTCCGCTGCAACAGGGATTCCCATTTCAAGGGAAAATTTGTTCAAGGCCATGGTATTGAGTGAACCTTTTGTTAAAGATATTTTCAATCCTAAATACCAAGCGAATGATTTATCTAAGAGTGTGCCAAGAAATCGGTTGATTGACCAGTTTGATAGAATGTTGAAAATCATACAGAGATATTTTAGTTGTGAAGGGAGATTTAAAACCCTGTATCATTACCACATAAGGTTGTTGTTTCATTTTACTGGTAAGGTTCAGATGAATATTCCATATTACCTGCTGAGAAGTATAGGTAAAATGGAAGATAGGGTGCAAGCCAAATAGAAGGATTTGGACTCCAATCTTTTCCACTCTAGACTTATCAAGATGCTTGTCTCTGAAGAGTTGGGAAAGAAAGAGATCTCCTGGGAGAATTTTTTGGTCTCTTCTCACTTCAAGTTGGACCCAACACCTACCTCCCAATCACAGATTGCAGGCTCTTCATCACCTACCAATACTAAAACAGGGATCAACAAGAAGAGAAGGGCCAGAGCCCCTGTTTCAGAGATCAATAAGCAGGTCAGGGAAGCTGAGGAGGAAGTCTGTCCTTCCCCACATAGATATTTCTCACCACCACCTCCACCAAGGTTAGAAGAAGTTCCATCTTCTACCAAGGTGACATCAAAAAAAGGGAAGAAGCTTCTCTTTCCCTCTCCTCCTCCAGCAGTTGAAATCAAAGGTAAAATACCTTTCATTAGGTCATCAATTCCTAAGGGGGATTTCAAAGGACATCCTTTACCAGAAACCCCTATAAATAAGAAGAAAGGGAAAGGCATTGAAAACATTATAGAATAGAAACAAGAAAACCCTGTACAGAAAATCAAGGGTAAAGGTACCAAAAGACCTTTGGAGAGGGAAGATGAAATCCTCATGAAGGATTGTAAAAAACCTATGAAGAATAAAGAACAGGCTGTTGTGCAAGAGAAGAAGCATAAAGGAAAAGGTTTTGAGAAGACTGATGAAATGTGCAAGGAAGCTCCTATATAGATGGAAGAAAAGGACGAGAAGAATCCTATTGAGACTGCACATGTCCCCAAACCCCTTGGCATCCAGACCTACAAAAGACTTATTAAGCAGCTTAGGGATGCAAGGAGAGAAATAACTCATCTCAAAGAAGAAGACAAGGTCCACTTGGCTCAGATGAATGAGCTCATGATTGGCTACAACCATACCCTAGACTTGGCAAGGTTCGCAACGAGAAAGGCTCAGCCTCTTCGTAAACAACTAAAGAATATTTACAGACAAAACATGGGTTTCGAGGCTCAAAAAAAGAAGCTAAAGGAAGAACTGAAGCATTTCCAAAATGAAGTAACCCAAAATAATTTATAGGTGTTGGTTGAGGCTTCCATTGAAGATGACAAGCTAGTAGCTAAGGAGAGCACAACTATACTGAATAAGCCTACCATTTCTAAGAAGAAGAAGTCTACTGAGTTAGTTGGAGACATTCTTTCCACCAGAAAGAGTGTAAGGCTAAGTGTTAAAATGACAAAGTAGCTGGTAGTGGTAAACCCCATTTTTGAGAGTTGTTCCTTCTTGGGAAGGTTAACTGATATGAACATACTAAGTTTTGCCACTTATACAGGCTTCTATGTGTTTAGCTATATGAATTTTGGAATTTTTGCTAAGTGCTAGCTTCACTCAGTGGTAAAAGCACCTAAGTAAATTGATTTTTCATCATGGAAGGACACAAACATCTCTACACACGTTCAGGAGTCAAAGATGCTGCATTTTTGGCATAACTACCCAAACCCTTATGCAGATGCAGCGTAGGTGGCGCTGCGTAATATTTTACAGAACGAAGAATTGTCATATAGATGCTACCCATAGGCGCTACCCACAGATGTTGCGTAATATCTTACAGAGAGAAGGTTTACACACATGCGCTACTCAATTTTGAAACAAAGGACAAATGTAGTGCAGATATGTAGAACAAGGGTGCTACCCACAGGCACTGCCTTCTCTGCTTGTTCCTTTTTAAGGGGCACTACACATAATTTATACCCATGGGAGTAGCCAGTAAACACCAAGGATCTAGGAAGACTAAGCCAACAGTTTTGATAAGTTAATAATGAAATAACTAAAAGAATTAGCAGTTGGCGTGCAGAGGAAAACTACAAGTTCCAAAGGGACACATGGAAAAACAAGAGTTGAGAAGTAAAAGAGGATCAAAGAAGTTAGAAGCATGATTGGGTTTAGTCACCAACACTTCCCTGTTTTATAGCATAGGCTGTTAGCTTAGTTGTTAGAATAAATAAATGTTCTGAGATTTTTAAGGAAACGAGGCCAGCTCATACCTCCAACTGTTGCCTCCCTTTCTTGTTATAAATATATAGTTGAATTGCTTTAATGGGTTGGGGTGGTAGAGAAAGGCTCCCAAGAAACTGTAATATTTTTGATAAAGTGACTATGATTTAGTATGTACTGGACTTAAGACTTTTTGACTAATAGAAATCAACTCCTATTTCAGACTATTTTCTTCTAATGCTAAATTTTCATATTTGAATGCTTCATATGGACGACTATGGTAATGATATGATGGAGGTTTGATCATTTAATTGTCATGGTGTTTATTTAGCTCCTTAGTTTCCAATCTCAAGAAGATCTTGTTTTAAGAAACTTTCTTCCTTTAGGCTTTTGTGGACCTGATGTTTGCAGTAGCTCTTATATTCCTCTCGTTCAAGTCTTCTTTCTATCCACATTTACTCCCAAACTATTGGTTGAAATTAGTCAAGACCTTATTTGATGTTACATGTTAGCCATGTTTCTGAGTGAGGATATTATCATTTCAAGTTTTTCCATTCGACATTTCATAAAACACTCATACTTTCACATATCATTTGATGGGTACTGGGCTTACCTTCCTTGCAATCAGAAGGTGACTCCTAGTGCTAACATAGAGCACAACCAGAAGTAACAGATTGTGAAATTCCTCCAACATTTGATTAGTATACCTTAGCTAGACAAGGAAAAGAGGTAAGCAAGCTTATGGACTTCTTGTATACTTGCATCAATTTGATTAAAGATGAAAAAGTTGTGCAAGAAATACAACACTTAATAAGACAATATGAAGTTGGGAGAATAGATCCTCTGTTAAGTAGAGTTGTGAATCAAGTATCTAGGAAAAGAAGGAAAAACAAGGAGATACACCTTAGTGCTCATATTGGAGACTACGACATAGACTATGTGGTCCTCAACTTTGGATTAGAAATAAATGTTATTACGAAGTAGAATTGGGCACTGATGGGAAATCCTAAGTTGGTTTAGTCCCCTATTAGGCTCAAGATGGATAATTAGTAGGCAGTGAGCCCCTTTGGAAGACTAGAGCACATCCCTATGAACATCGATGGAGTAAGGACATTTGCATATTTTGAAGTAATTGAGATTGTTGATGATAGCTTCCCTTACCCACCATTGTTAGGAATTGATTGGGGTTTCAACAATTCGACTGTTGTTGACCTAAAAAAGAGAAGAATGAAATTTGAAGGTGATGGCCTTAAGGTCATTGCACCTCTTGATCTTGATGAAGGTCACAGGTACACAGAACCAATAAGAGAAGAAGACCGCACCTATGAGATAGAAAATATCTATAAACTAATAGTAGGAAAACATGATTACATCAATCCTACAATAGATGGGAATCTATGCTAGCGAAGTGAAAGTGCATGCTCATAAGATTTAGAGGAAGCATTGGAAAATTGGCAGAACATAATGTATGAAGTCTCTACGTGGAGGTGTGCCAGATTGACCAAAGTAGTTCATTGGATTGGCACAAAAGTAAGTAATCTTCCTACATTTGATGGCTTGAATCATTTAGAGACATTTCTAGTTGAATTTGAAGGAATTGTATCAGTACAACAGAGGTTGTTAGCACTAAATGAAGCCTTGAAAGCAATGCCAACTAGATGGCGGGGAACAAACAAGAAGAACATCACAGAGTGGGTACAATGTCGCACCTTGATGAAAATGCACTTTTCAGACCAAGATGAAGGTTGCAAAGTTCGATACACAGTTCAGAGTTGTGCCAAGGACCATGTGCGAAGTTGTGAGGAATCCTGGAGCAGCATTCCTAAAGAGCATTGGGTACATAAGTTCATTAACACTTTGAATACTACGCAAATGAACTGGTATCTTCAAGAAGAATTGTGTCTCATTACTATAGGCTGGTATGGAATGACCCAAAACTTTATAACTACATTCCTATTTGAAATTCAATACCCTATAGTAGATCAGGCTTTACAAATTGTAAGACAAAATGTCTTTGAAGAGGCACCTAACCTCCCTTTTTCACAAGAAGAAGATGAATGGAATGCACCTCTTCAGAAGTTAGAGGGTTGTTATAATATTAATGTTGATGAAGATGATGACCCTAGGGATGTAAACATTGCATAAACTGAAGGTCGGAGAGACATATAAGGGCCAGGATCAAATTACCTTTTGTTGGACAACCTATTAAAATTAAGAAGGTTAATATTGGAACAGCGCAAGCACCTAAGTTGGAAAATGTTGGAGACTATTGGGATGATGCTACTATTGATAATATTAAAGAACTATTGCATGAGTATCAGGACTTGTTTCCAACCAAGTTCACAGATATGAAGGGCATAAAAGGACCCTGTCGGGCCCGAGATATGATCACTTTTATGACGATTATTATACACTTTTGCCGCATGTACATATGTGTTTTTCATATTTTAAAGGAGATTTTTGAAGAATTTCATGATAAAATGGTATGATCGGCACAAGGTACGTATAATTCATGTTTAATTATTGTATCGAGTATAATTCATCATGTTCTATGATTTCCAAGAGCTAATTCATGTTTTTCTGGTGTTACAGGGAAAAAACGCACTACATTTCTAGTTCCAACACTTGATCTGGCACTCTTTCTAGCACTCGTTCCAGCACTCGATCTGACACTCGATCCGACACTCCGTCCAACACCTCTTTTTGCACAAAAACATAGGGTGACTTGTCGGTTATGGTGTTGGTGGCCAGTGATGGGAAAATTGGGCACGTGGGTTTTGTTCATAATTTTCCCCTCCATCTACTGAGCTCTAGACAACTCAGTTTCAGTTGTTCAAAGAGGGTGATTATTGGCTCGCTCTGTTTCGGCAGTTAGGGCACCATTAATGAAATTTACCAATTTTAGAAGTGGTTCGAACCTCCTGTGGTCGACCACTTGGCATGTAAAAATTATAAATACTAATAGGATGATCATAAGATTGTTAAGAAGTAGAAGAATTAGTGTGTTAGAGGCAAATACGATTTTGGCTCTGTTTTGCCATTTTCGTTTTGCCAGAATTGTGTAAAACTATGTTTTTAAGTTTTAATGGTGAATATGTTTTTTTGAAGTTCGTGGTGTGCCTTTGAAGAGTAACCACGACTGCTGGGGGCCCCACCAATAGTCTAGGTAACCATCCTATTTATTTACTTGTGAATTAAATAGCGTAGATGTATTTTCATTTCTTTTCCTATACATGAATTGTCATTTCGTTTTCTCATTGTATAAATTGTTGTTATAGTTTAATTGTGTTAGTTTCCTTTTGCAGGTTAATATGAAGGAGTTTTGTTAGTATGCAATGAGTTCTTAGTTAGTATAGATAAGCTTAAGCTTAAGCCACTAACCCCCGTATGATTAAATAATAGACTAGAATTTATGTATGCTGAAATGGATTAGTTAGAGTTTAAAATAGAATTTTAAAACAGAGTTTTAATGCATGCTTTCTTTGACAGGGTTTCGATGGATGGATAGTGTTAGTCTTAGTTTTTATTTTCAGATTGCTTATTTAATTGCTGCTTAGTTTTTCTTCTTTAGTTGCTGGTTAGTTTCCCCATTTCATTACTTGTCATATGCTGGAATATTGTTAATTTCCGTGTAGAAGAATTTTCTTTTTGCAAATTTGAATTATTAAATAGAACTAGTATAGTTTACTTCATGCAATTTCTTTCTTAGACCTAGATTGCAATTTCAGTTCATAGTTAGTTATTGAGTTTAGCGTAGTATGAACTTGCTTCATTAGCCTATAATGCAATTGAATTTATTAGAATAGTCTCTTTATATTGTTGATTAATGCATGATAGTTTCTTGCTTTCATAGATTAGAATATATTTGTATTGTTGTTGTAGATAGATAGACTTTGCTTTGATAGATTAGATAGTAGTTTGCTTATCATAGATTAAGAATTATTTGTTAATCTTTATTGCTTTCAATAGAATAGATTTCCTTTCATGCATTGCATTGATCATTTAGATTTCCTTTCATGCAAGAGAAATAGTTTTTCATTAGGCATTTAGTTTACTTGCCTCTTAGGCTAGATAGTTGTTCAATGAGAAGTTTTACTTACAGTAGTTAGTTTCCTTTGCTTACTTGTCTTTTACTTTAGTAGGTTAGTTAGGTGTCTTTTCTTACTTGTCTATTTGATTTAATAGGTTAGATAGGTGCTTTTGCTTACTTGCTTATTCATTTGCTTTCATAGGGTAGTTTCTCATTGAATGTAGGCTGGAAAGTTAAAGAAGTTTGTTTTTGGCATTTTCTTATTATGCTTAGTAGTTTTCTTTTTCTTATTGTTGAACTGGTTTGCGTTACACGACATTTTACTTGCTTTCTTAGGAACTATCCATTGATCCTTGGCCCACAAAGTACTTAGGTTACATAGTTTCAAGTTTCTTAGTAGGGTTTTCTCATTAGATAGGTTTGCTTGAGTAGATTAACCTTAGAGAGATACCTTCCTTAGTTAGAATATACTCCTACCAACCCTTCTACCTTTGGCATATATTTTGCTACAACTCTAAGTTTACTTACCCCGGGTTGACAATTTAATTGAGGGTTTTTACTGTGTTTTTAGTGCATATATAACACCCATCATTTTTGGCACCGTTGCCGAGGAGTTGTCTTAAGGTAAGAAGTAATTAGGAATTAGACCCTTTCTAGACCTTATCAATTATTTTGGTGGTGGGGGAACTTTAAGACGAGAGGTAAGAACCTATGCTTTTTCTATAGAAGGTTCCCCCAAACCCAATAGTAGTTTTTGTTTTTGTTTTTGTTTGCTTTCATGAATAGACCTAGGAATCAAATGGTAGCTTTTTCTTTTTCTTTTTACTTTCTTTCATGAATAGTCCTAGAGACCCACAATGTAGATACATTAAATCAAAATTAGACCCTTCAACCAAGGATCCTTCCAATCTCTTTGGGGGAAGGAACATTCCGCTTATAAAATCCATAGATTGATACTGAAAAACATAAGATAGCTCGACTCAAAGAGTTAAAATAGTCTCTTAAGGGACTAACACAGGGAGCACTATTGAAAAAGAAATTGAAGCATCAATCATACTAGGACAGGAGGCAATGCCACTCACACCTTCCAAAGAACCAAACAATACAACCTTTTCTTTTACACCACCATCAGGACATCCTAACTTTTTGGACATCATCTTTGTGTGAACCAAGTTTTATCAAATGTCAAGATGAACTCAGAAGCAACCATTAGCTTGAGGGAACTTTCTCAAATCCTAGCAGCAGTCGAGATTTTTCTTTTCAAGAAGAACATATTTTGGCAGTAGCCAAGAACTTGTCTACCTCTATGGAAATATTAGAAGAGTCAAGGTCCTATGAGATACAAAATGATTTCCTTGCCAAAATGTGAAGGAAGCTGAAAAATTATGGACAACATCCAATGGAGAGAAATCCTTAAGACCTAAGATTGAGGAGTTCTCAACATCCATCTCAGCAGATCCTTTATGTACTTCAGAAATCAACCATCGAGAAGAAGAGGATTTGCATAGAATGATGAAGGAGAGCATAGAAATTACTGTTGATGAACATCAAGATTACATTGAAATTTGGTTTCAAGAGGTCATTAGGACACAATACTATTCTCTTCTTCAACACCTTCTAATGCCAAAACAAGTAGGTTGGTTGGTTCTTCATATCCAGGTAATCACTGTGGTAACTTTTTCATATATGGATATGAGTATGTTTCTTATCTTGCTCTGCACATGGTTACATTGGAAGAGTTATTACACTTGAATAAAGATTTTCCCTTTCTCTTTAGGTAGGGTAGGATAGTAAATAAAAGTTGCACATTGTTAGTTTATCTTAGAGTCTAATGCAGCCTCATTTTACATTTTTTTTAAGAACTATGAGATACATATTTCTATGACTTGATCTCATTAATCTCATTAGTTTATTATATTTTAGAGTGTGGTTTTTGCAAACATTTTTAGAGATCTCTATAGGTATTTATCTCACTAGGAGTAGACAGTTCAAGGAAATATAAAAGAAGGATTTTTCTTCAAAACATTGTTACACTTGAACCCTGTTGTCTTCTAAGCATCAAATGAATAATGAGTTGTTGTAATTAGCCATATTTTTTCAAAGACTTTCATCTTCTTGTTCTTAAGGCATTCAAAGAAGTTTCTCTTGAAACTCTTCACCACTGTATAAGGAAGTGACACAGTAACCATCAAGCTTAGAGGTCTCTCGTACAATTTTCCCAAGAAACCTGAGTAACTGAGTAAAGTATCTTTATTAAAGAGTAACAAGGAGGTGTGATTAGCGGTGAGTCATGGAAACATCACAATAACTTACAAAAGAAGAAAGTTAGTTGAACCTAGAGATACCTTTATGTTCTTTCTCAATGGTACCATCCACTACACACTAAATAACTTGATTATATCATATCTTTAGATAGGCCACGTCTGCTTAAGTACCCATTACATCAGGACAATTACTAAGGAATATAACGGAAATTCATCCTCTAACATAAATATCATCCCAATTGAAAAAAGAAGAAAATGTTGTTTTCAGAGTTGTCCCCCCATTCTCTTTCATAAAGGAATCTTTTATTAAAATCTTAAAAGATGGAGGGCCAGTCTCTGAGGGTGTAAGAGGCCAACCCATCGGGATACTGAACATGTCTGCTGGCAGTGGGTACCGGCTTGTGGTATGACTAGGTAAACTCACTGGGGTACTAAACATGCTTGCTAGTAGTGGGGCATTCTACCTAGTGAGGGTGGTAATCTAAAAAAAAAAATAATAATAAATTTAAACTTGTCCTAATGTATGGAATTACTTGTAGAAAAAGTTGACATGTATGGTTAATCTAAGGTTAATGAACTCTATAAACTTTCCATTGGGAACTAACTATGAAACTATCTTGAAACTCTCTTGCCTACCTCTTCTTATCTATATATATGATCTCTTATCCTATAGGTGGGGCCATCTTCTAACCGTCTCGTCAGACCAATCTGTGAAATTTATCTTTACACTTTACAAACTGTAAATCTTCAGCTATCTGGAGAACTGATTGGTTTCCTATATTTTTTATTGTGAGGTGTCACAATACTTAGGTGTGGGGGAGGGGTTCAAGAGTTGACAAATGATAACATTTCCTAGAAGAAATAAATCTTTGTAAAAATTCATGTATTGTTTTCATGATACAGGTTATTATAGCAGCAGTCATTTTATTTTGAAGTGATAAACTCATGTGTGTTATAAATTGTTGTATATGTCCTTCACAAACCACTCTATTGGTTTATTTTTATTACGGGTTGTTCATTGTAGGTTTGACATTACATATGCAAGTGGATTGAGTGAGAATGGTGGCAAAATCAACAAAAATGGAACACTCTTAGCCTACCTCAACTCCTATTCACTATGTTTGTGGCCTCTGAGGAATCATTGCCTCAACCACAAATCTCCCAAGAGTTGGAGACCACTGATTTAAACACCACCAATTGCCAAGAGCAAGCTATAGCAAGGTTTTCAAAACCAAATTTCAGAACATCTCTAGAGCTAAGGGATACTCCAAGGAGTGGATAAAAGAGGATCTAATCAACCCTCTCATAGTCATCACCATATTGATTACATGTGAAGGAAGATATTTCGTCTTTAAAGCCTGTCAATTTCGATTATTAGCTCACTTTCAGTTCCATAAGCCATTGTAACTTTCCCTTTTACTTCTTAAAGAGTCTTGAGAAGATGTCTTCCCAAGTGAGGAAGGATGTAACCAATCCCCATAAAAACCTATTTGTAATGATACCAAGCCATTATGCAAGGATCATCACTGTTTTGGTGTCTTTCTAAAACTTTTTCTGAGTGAGGTATTTCGTCAAACACTTTGCTGATCTACCTTTTAGATGTGTTTATATGTGTGTATGCAGCAAGAACAGAAAGAGATAACCATGGAACATGCCTCAACCATATGCAATAATATAGACAAGCCAAAACATCTCAATTCTTCTTTATTCATAAAATAGAGAAACCTGCTACAATGAAGATGCCGATCTAGAATGCTCAACAGATGGCCAAGAAGATAGACAATAGATAAGAGCTGCTACAAAATGCTCCCGCTAATACAAAATAATGCCTCCAAAGGATGAATAAGAAATGAAGATCAATACAAGCAGATCTGAATGCCAAACTCTCCAGCTGAAGAATGCCACGCTCCAATAGAAGGCTGAAACGCTCAATAACTCGGCCCTACTGCCAAAAGTGTCCAATCACCCTAATAAATATGCCAACTGATAGATCGGGTGATGGTAAAAATAACCCAGGTGCCTGAATCTCCAAGATCCCTCTCAATCTTTGTAGATCTGAATTTCCCACTGAATGGGGTGCCCCACTGGATGACTGAAACCCTAGCTGGTTCGGCCCTGATGAAGGAGGCCTCCAAATGCTCTGAAACTCTCCAAGAATATAGATCAGGCTATGAGAATCCCGTGGGAGAAG
>ML781850.1:31366-80813 GCA_009831015.1 Picea engelmannii | reverse complement strand
CTTGTCCCTCCAAAGTGACTTTCATTTTATTAATATTTAATTAATTAATTAAATCACTTTAATTAATTAATTAACCTTTTTACCTTTGAAAAGCTCCTTATCTCTCCTTGTGGCTTCCCTGGCCACTGAAAGTCACTTCTAGATATTCCATCCTATAGTGTTGCTCCTCCTGATTCCAATGAGCTATTACACTAAGAGGTTCCTCCAAGTAATGTGCCCAAAATGACCTCTTTAGTGAATTCCATTGACTTATAGCTCAAAATAGTCAAAATCATGGAAATCGTCAGAATGCAACGAAACCAAAGCCAATCTGTGTGGAATGGCTCATAATGATGGAATATGATCATCAATTCAATATGGACCCCACAATGCCTCTCAAATACCCTTGTACTCTCTCTAGCACCCATCTGGCTACTCTGGTCATCATAAATCTCTGCCCTGTGATGATGTCCCAAAGTGGGGACATTACACTATTTTACCACGACCTTATCAAACTACTTGTCTTAGATGAGTTGGAAAAATAGGAGAAAGCGTGGGATGAGTTCATTTACGAATTTTCAAACCCTCATATTACAATCAAGCCTATCAAGAAGACTCTTGATCTAGGGACTGTTACTCCATGCAAACCCTCATGCTCAAGCTATTCCTTTACCGGACCAAAAGTCCAGGAACTTGTTGATACCTTTGTAGCCTCATCAGGCAAGAAGACCAAGAATCCTATTGCTAATTCATGGCACGAGGACATGCCATATGTTCGGTCTGGGGGGAGTTTTCCTAAGCTAAAAATGCTAAGCATTGCCCCTTTTTATAGCAAACCCATGAGAAGAGGAGTTAGGATTTCTGTCAAAATTATGTCATACTGTCTTTTTACAATGTCTTGGCATATTATATCAGCAGTTGTTTGTATTGGTATGCTAAAATTATATACTTCTGACATCATTATGTGTGTTATAAGATTGATGTGCATTTTTTTATACTTAACTACTCTTTGTGACAAATACAGAGCAATAACAACTGCTAAATACTTACTGCCATCTGTATTACAAGCTTATGAAAAGAGGAACAATTGTTTGAATTGTTACAGATCGATGAAAGGAAATAACAATTCTCCTGATTCACCATGCCTACCAGTACAAACCAATCCTTATGTTAGTATTTTTCAGTCTGTTTGTCACCCGTGATCAAGTTTTCTCTTTCATGTGATTGATAGGGTTATTAGGTCAAATTGTTATATTTTCAAAATAAAATTCTCAAATACAATTTGACATATCTTGGTTGTAAAATGGTCATTGGTGTGCCTAGGTGTCCTTGCTACTCCCTCCACTCTTCCAAATTCATAAATTTTCATCATGGTCATGTCATCATTCCTTGTCATCAATTTTCAAATGATTGTCTTGGTCAAAGATTTACTTCAAAATTGGTTTATGAATTAAGGAGGATGAATTTGAAAAACGTGAAAGAGGTTTTTGTCAATAATAGACCAAGAAACAAAAACCTCCATCAGTTTATGCACATGTGTTATTTTTTGAGATAAATTCCCCAAATACAGTCACTATAGGAGGGTTTCTGCACATTTGGACAGCTTGACTCGAAGTCAGTTTTTTAGAGGTTTGGAGAAGGTATTTGCAGTTCTTAATGGTTCCATGTGTATCAGATATCATAAATTTCCACCCATACTACTTTGAGCCAAAAATTCCTCTAGGAAGGCCTCCAAAATTCCTATCAAAGACCACATTGCGTTTCTGCTAAGAGCACGCTGCACTTCTGCAAGTTTTGAGTAACCAACTTCAAGCTGGGCTTCTGAACAAATGTGAAAGTAATTTTGAAACTTGGAGGATGTTTTGTTCATAACATACCAAAATACAATAACCTCTCTCATTTTTTGAATATACTTTATGGTTTGGGATATATTCTATCATCTTAGAAGCATATGCTTTCAGAAAATAAAACACTCTGTTTTTTTCCTGTTATAGTCATATTTTATTTTTGTGTTTTCCTAACAACAGGGAGTGAAGTTTTGAAAAAAAAAAGAGGTTTTTATCAAGTACATATTAAAAAACAATAACCTCTCTCAGTTTCTAAATATAGGTTATGGTTTTGGATATATTCAATTCTCTTAGAGGCCTAGTTTTTCAGGACATAAAACACTCTGTTTTTCCTGTTTTAGTCATGTTTTCTTGGCGTGTTTTTCTAACAACTGAAAGTGAATTTTTGAAAAACAAGAGAGGTTGTTTTCAAGGACATATTCAAAAACAAAAACCTCTCTTAGTTTTTACACAGGTTTTACTTTCGTGTAGTTACAGGTGTCACTTTGATACCTATTTTTCACAAGTTTGCCAGGCTAGAATTGTTGCGCTTATGGGAAGTCACTTTTGGAACTAATTTTGTAGAGGTGAAATTGTTGTTTTTCATGGTTTAAAGGATCAAGGGTATAATATAAATCTCAATTCTTCCTTACATGTCATCAAAAACCTCCAAAAACTCCAAACCCTCTAGTTCAAACTTAGAGAGCATGAAACACTGAGTTGTCATTTACGCCATGATAATGTTGTCCTACAACCCAAGATGAATTCTCTACAGTGTTAGGTTGATGATATTAACTGCCACCAATAATAGTCTTTGGATGCAATTCAAACACCAAAAAAATCCTAAGTCAAAATCCCCCGGGCAAGAAGAAGAAGCTTCTAAAGCTAAACCACCCCCTCCTTCGCAAGTTAGTCATAAAGGGAAATTTCTTTTTGTTTGCAGTGGGACCTGCAAAATCTTAGGTGTGGGGGTAATGTTGGGCCTGAGATATGATCACTTTTATGAATATTATTATACACTTTTGTTGCATGTACATATGTGTTTTTCATATTTTAGAGGATCTTTTTGAAGAATTTCATGATAAAATGGTATGATCGGCACAAGGTACGTATAATTCATGTTTAATGATTGTATTCAGTATAATTCATCATGTTCTATGATTTCCAAGAGCTAATTCATGTTTTTCTGGTGTTACAGGGAAAAAACACATTACATTTCTAGTTCTGGCACTTGATCTGGCACTCCTTCCAACACTCGTTCTGACACTCGATCCAACACTTTGTCCAACACCTCTTCCTGCATAAAAACGTAGGGTGACTTTGTAGTTATGGTATTGGTGGCCAGTGATGGGAAAATTGATCATGTGGGTTTTGTTCATAATTGTCCCCTCCAGCTATTGAGCTCGAGACAACTCAGTTTCAGTTGTTCAAAGAGGGTGATTATTGGCTCGCTCTGTTTCGGCAGTTAGGGCACCATTAATGAAATTTACCAATTTTAGAAGTGGTTCGAACCTCTTGTGGTCAACCACTTGGCATGTAAACATTATAAATACTACTAGGATGATCATAAGATTGTTAATAAGTAGAAGAATTGGTGTGTTAGAGGCAAATACGATTTTGGCTCTGTTTTGCCAGAATTGTGCAAAACTGTGTTTTTAAGTTTTAGTGGTGAATACGTTTTGCTGAAGTTCATGGTGTGCCTTTGAAGAGTAACCACAACTGCTGGGGGGCCCACCAGCAGTCTGGGTAACCATCCTATGTATTTACTTGTGAATTAAATAGCGTAGATGTATTTTTATTTCTTTTCCTGTACATGAATTGTCATTTCGTTTTCTCATTGTATAAATTGTTGTTATAGTTTAATTGTGTTAGTTTCCTTTTGCAGATTAATATGAAGGATTTTTGTTAGTATGCAATGAGTTCTTAGTTAGTATAGATAAGCTTAAGCTTAAGCCACTAACCCCCATGTGATTAAATAATAGACTAGAATTTATGTATGCTGAAATGGATTAGTTAGAGTTTAAAATAGAATTTTAAAACAGAGTTTTAATGCATGCTTTCTTTGACAGGGTTTCGATGGATGGGTAGTGCTAGTCTTAGTTTTAATTTTCACATTGCTTATTTAATTGCTGCTTAGTTTTTCTTCTTTAGTGTCTGGTTAGTTTCCCCATTTCAATACTTGTCATATGCTGGAATATTGTTAATTTTTGTTTATAAGCATTTCTCTTTTTGCAAATTTGAATTATTAAATAGAACTAGTTTAGTTTACTTCATGCAATTTCTTTCTTAGACCTAGATTGCAATTTCAATTCATAGTTAATTATTGAGTTTAGCGTAGTATGAACTTGCTTCATTAGCCTATAATGTAATTGAATTTATTAGAATAGTCTCTTTATATTGTTGATTAATGCATGATAGTTTCTTGCTTTCATAGATTAGAATATAGTTGTATTGTTGTTGTAGATAGATAGACTTTGCTTTGATAGATTAGATAGTAGTTTGCTTATCATAGATTAAGAATTAGTTGTTAATCTTTATTGCTTTCAATAGAACATATTTTCTTTCATGCATTGCATTGAGCATTTAGTTTTTCTTTCATGCAAGAGAAATAGTATTGCATTAGGCATTTAGTTCACTTGTCTCCTAGGCTAGATAGTTGTTCAATGAGAAGTTTTACTTATAATAGTTAGTTTCCATTGCTTACTTGTCTTTTGCTTTAGTAGGTTAGTTAGGTGGCTTTGCTTACTTGTCTATTTTCTTTAATAGGTTAGATAGGTTCTTTTTCTTACTTTCTTATTCATTTTCTTTCATAGGGTAGTTGTTCATTGAATGTAGGCTGGCAAGTTAAAGAAGTTTGCTTTTGTCATTTGCTTATTATGCTTAGTAGTTTGCTTTTGCTTATTGTTGAACTAGTTTTCTTTACATAGGGTTTTACTTGCTTTCTTAGGAACTATCCATCGATCCTTGGCCCACAAAGTACTTAGGTTAGATAGTTTCAAGTTTCTTAGTAGGGTTTTCTCATTAGATAGGTTTTCTTGAGTAGATTATCCTTAGATAGCTACCTTCCTTAGTTAGAATATACTCCTACCAACCCTTCTACCTTTGGCATATATTTTGCTACAAATCTAAGTTTACTTACCCTGGGTTGACAATTTAATTGAGGGTTTTAACTGTGTTTTTAGTGCATATATAACACCCATTAGACCCATGTGAGAAATGAAGATTCCTTTGAAACCAAATGCAAGGCAAGTCAAGGAGAGACCTTACAGACTAAATCCCAAGTACAAGAAGAATGTTAAGGTTGAAATAGATAGAATGCTAGAAGCAAGAATCATAGAACTAGTTGAAGAATCTAAATGGATCAACCCTATGGTGGTCTGAGATAAGAAGTTAAGAGAAATGAGAATTTCTGTAGATCTAAGGAAGCTGAATGATGCATGTTTACATGATCCATTTCCTACACCTTTTACTGATGAGGTCCTAGATAATGTAGGAGGACATGAGGTATATTCATTTACAGTTGGATTTTCAGGCTATCACCAGATCAAAATTGCTAAGGAGGATAGACATAAGACCACATTTGCAAAAAAATGGGGCTCTTATCAGTACACTGTGATGGATTTTGAGTTAAATAATTCACCAACCATCTTTTTTCCAGGGTGGTGGTTGAAGCATTTAAGGAGTTTTTACACAACTTTTTAGAGACATATTTTGATGATTGGACCATTTTTAACCTATTGAAAAATCATATTGAATGTTTGAGATTAATGTTAGATAAGTGTAGACAATGTCAGATTTCCCTGAATCTGAAAAAGTGTATTTTCTTTTCACCTTTTGGAGTGTTGTTAGGAAATATTGTGTGTAAGCAGGTGTTGTTGGTAGATCCTTCCAAGATCACTATCATTGTTGATATACCTCCTCCTACTTCAGTTAGACAACTGTGCACTGCATTAGGACACACTAGATACTACAGAAAATTCATTAAGGGCCACACACAGATAACAACACCTATGGATAAGCTATAACAACACCAATGGACAAAGGAATGCCAACAAAGGTTTGACACACTAAAGCAGAAAATGGTCACTGTGCCTATCTTGGTTTTTCTAGATTGGATTAAGGATTTCAATTTTGATGTTGATGCTTCATCCATTACATTAGGAGCAGTGTTAGCACAATCAGGTGCATGAGATATTGACCACCCTATAGCCTTTGTGAGAAGGAATATTTCTACCTATAAAATAAACTATACTACCACTGAAAGAGAAGGATTAGCTATGGTATATGCGTTGTTGAAGTTTAGACACTACTTGCTGGGAGAAAATTTTAAGATGTTTATTGATCATTCTGCATTGAAGTGCTTAGTCAAAAAGCCAGTGTTGGGGGGAAGAATATGCATATGGCTATTATTATTCCAGGAATATGACTTTGAGATTGTGGTCAAGCAAGGGAGAATGAATAAGGGACCTGTCCACTTATCCAAGTTAGAAAATGGAGACAAACCTACCAGTTTGGATGATACACTACCAGATGCACAGTTGTTGGCCATCAGGAAATTCGATGATCACTTTGTCGAGATAGTCTAGTTCCTATCCACGGGAATGGAGCCTCGCGAATATACAGTCATTCAGAAAAAATAGTTGGTAGTCTGCGCTGCAGATTTTCAACTTATAGATGGACAATTATATAATATGGGACCAGATGATATCTTTAGGAGATGCGTTATGGAGGCAGAGAAACCATTGATTCTAGTAGAATCACGTGTAGGCATCGCAGGAGGACATTATACAGGGAAAGAAACAATGTAGAAGGTTCTCAGAGCTAGCCTCTGGTGGCCCACTTTACATAAGGATGCTAAGGAATACTATAGATCCTGTAATCTATGCCAACGGATAGGGAATCCTTCTACAAGGGATGAAATGCCTTTAGCACCTCAGCTGAATTTACAAGCCTTTCAAAAATGGGCTATTGATTTTGTGGGACCTATCAACCCACTAGGAAGGCGAACAGGAGCTCGATACATCATCACTGTTATAGAGTATTTGACCAGATGAGCAGAATCAAGAGAAGTTAAAGATTGTAGTGCAACTACAACTACATGATTCATCTTTGATGACATCATAACCAAATTTGGATGCCCGAAGATCCTTATGAGTGATCAAGGTACACACTTCATTAACAAAACCATTGATGCCTTGACTCAGGAGTTTGAAGTTCACCATCAGAAGAGCACACCATACTACCCACAGGCAAATGGTACAATCAAATATTTCAATAAGATCTTGGAGACAACGTTGGCCAATATATGTAGTGTTAACAAAGATGATTGGGATTTAAGAATTCCAACAGTATTATGGGCTTATCGAACTACTTGCAAAAAGTTAACAACGCATACCCCCTTTAAGTTAGTTTATGGGCTGGAAGCAATGGTACCTATGGAATCTTTGGTTCCTAGTTTACTAATTGCATCATTTACAGGTATGGATGACATAGGCACTGCTCAAGATAGGCTTGCACAGTTGATGGAACTAGAGGAAGACAATTTTATCGCAGGTACAAAAAGAATGAGAAAAGTCTTACCATGATAGACATATCAAGACGAAAGCATTTAAACAAGGAGATTTGGTAATGTTATATGATAGAAAGTTCATGAAGCATCCAGGGAAGTTCAGGACACATTGGATTGGGCCATTACAAGTTGCATATGTTACATAAGGAGGAGCTGCGCAATTGAAGACACTTACTGGAGAATGGAATGATGGTTTAGTAAATGGGATCCGGTTGAATCTATATTGTGACAACCAACTTCTTCACAACTCTCAGTAAAAGCAAGGAAATAAGGGTCTAGGTACCAAGTGTAGTTGAAATTGGGTACCAGACACATAAAAGACAGTCTGCACACGATAGGGAGGGACAAAGCATAAAGCATAGGTTGTTCCGCATAATTTGGAGTCGAAGTAATATGGGAAGCTCAATCTTGCAGTGACTCGGAATGAGTCACATGTGAGTGTTGGCGGCCTATTGGACCTTGGTTAGGTATTAAGGAAGAAAAAAAATATTAAGGAAGAAGAAAGATGAAGTACGAGCTACGTGGAAGGCACATAAACTGAGGAAGGTTCGAAGTGGTTAAAGAAGCAGAAAAGAAGGAATGAAGTAAGTTAAAACAAGCCGTTGAAAGAGAAGATCAAGGAAGATAAAGCATAAAAGAATATGGATCATGGAGAACTCAACAAGTGGAATAATACACCAACGAGTTCTTTGGAGCACCTCTCGGAAAAGAAGGAAGGACAAGCTAGTGAAGCCCTGAAAACATGGGTCATGTGGACCTAGGGTTTTGGATCTAGGGTTTTGACACCTAGACTTTGGTATAAGGTTGTCCGAGAGTCATGCTATGTATAAATACAAGTCTAGAAGAGATGAGAGGGTTGGTCTATGATTATAGTTGTTCATTGTCGATTATTGTCGTGGTTGTTGTTGAGATAAATATTGAGTCTGTATTCTGGATCTTTAGCTGGGTGCGAAGATCAACCCTGCAGCTAGGTGTGCAGGGAGGGAAGAGAAAGAGAGAAAGAGAGAGATCTGCAGCTAAGTGTGCATATAGAACTGTATGTTTTCATCTAATATATCAAGAAACACAGTTTTTTGGACGTATCTCTAGGGAGAGGGTGAACCACGTAAATCTTGTTGTTCTTTGTGGTTGATGTTATGCTATTTGTTATCTGTTATATTGTTATTGCATGATTGTTTTCCTTATTAAATATAGAAGGAATAAGCTAACTTAAATAAGCTAAGTGTAAGACTATTAAGGGATCTCTGGGTTATGTTGCATTGTTGTTCTGGACTCACCCTGCATTTCCTCTGGTTGTAGACACCTGTGTCCTACAACGGTAACTTAGCGAAGCTAAGTGTAAGACTGTTAAGAGATCTCTAGGTTATGTTGTGTTGTTGTTCTGGATTCACTCAGCATGTCCTATGGTTGTAGACACCTGTGTCTTGCAACCCCCCTATTGCTACTTCGAGTGAGACCTCATCTTCTTCATAGGTGTTGCTGAAAGGGCCAATAGTTAGGGTTTGTTGGTGTGCTGTTAGATTTGAAACCTGGGTCTGACCCTGTGCCAACAGATGGTATGAAACAAGACATATGCACTTTTGTGGCTGAATGTGATGTCTATCAATGCAATAAGGAAGAAACAATGAAATCCCTAGGCACACTCTAACCCCTTCCAATTCCCCCATTTATCTATCGAGATATTTCTATGGATTTCATTGTGGGTTTACCTAAATCTGGAAATAATACATTCATCATGGTGGTGGTTGATCGTTTTTCCAAATATGCTCATTTCTATGCTTTGCAACATCCCTTCACCGCATCCATAGTGGCTCATGTTTTCATGGATAATATCTTCAAACTTCATGACATGCCTCATTCTATTGTCTTTGACCGAGATCCCTCTTTCACCAACAATTTTTGGCAAGAATTTTTCAAGATATAGGGAGCCCAATTGGATCTCAGTACTGCTTATCATTCCCATACTGATGGCCAAATTGAATTTCTCAACAAGTGATTGGAAACATATTTGACGTGTTTTCCATCTGAGAGGAAAAATCAATGGGTTCAATGGTTACCCCTAGTTGAATGGTGGTACAATACATATTACCATACAAATACTCACATGACTCCTTTTGAAGCAATATATGGACAAAATCCACCTTTACTTCTCACATCCATGCCCCGGTGTCTCCAACATCTAAGAGGTTGACCAAACTATTACAGTTCAATAGGATATTCTTTGTACCCTCAAAGATAATTTGGTCATGGATCATAATCACATGAAGCAACAAGCAGATAAAGGCCAATCTTAATAAGGCCTAGTAACAAGGAAGAATAAGTCAAATGTAAGAATACCTAATAGAAGCTTCCTCTTATAGAAGATATCCTCTAGATTATTATTTTGGTAGATAGATTTGGTATAAATAGGAGTCGAGGGCATGAGAAGTCTTGTCCTGAGAATCATTGTAATAGAGCATTTCTCTGCTGGAGGTTGCCACCTCAAAGAGGCAAGTGTAAATTGTTTCCTATCAATAAAGATATTATTTTGGTGCCGTGGTTTCATATACTGTATTGTTCCATTGTTATTCTTTGCAGTATTTCTGTTTTTTATGCTATTATAATAGATCTGGTACCTTACATAACATGCTTAGGATATTTTATATCCTTGATTACAACATGGCGAGGTGAAAACTCTATGGTTTTACCTTCACCTGAATCAATGATTTGATACAATGATAGAAAGTTGCAAGAAATACTTGGAACACACAATACATCATTGAAATGACCATTATCTACCTAAAGTGTTCCATACGCTACACCACTAAGAGATCTATCATCACCAACAAATATTTTCTTGGTGTTACATTCATTAATAATAGAAAATATGGCTTTATCCTTAGCCATATGATAAGATGCTCCAGAATCAATGAGCCACTCATTGGAAGAAGAAATAGAAGTTGCATTTTAGGAGAAACCAGAAGAAGAAAGTGCATGTCCATGAGAAGAAGAACAACATGAATCAATACTCATGTTGTTATTCTTCATCGTTGCTTCTAAATTTTCCATTTTCTTAAAACATTTGGACTCTTCATGACCATCTCTCCCACAAAATTAACAATGTCTATTATCAGTAGGAGCGAAAGTTGGTCAAGAGAGTTTGGGACCCGTGTTTTGCTTGTTGTTGTGGTGAGGATGTTGCTTATTTGGATTCTTGGATTTATCTTTATACTCGGCCACTAAGGCTTTGTTGGATGTACCTGCAGTGCTAATCAATCCAAGATACAAAAGCTTATCTTGATCTCAAATTAGAGCATGACAAAAGGACTCAATAGAGGGTTTTTTTTATAAGCACTCCCTACAACTTTGATCCATATTATTTTAGGAATGATATGAAGGAAAATATACAACAAAGATATAACAAATAATTACATAGAGATATGGAAAGGAACACAATAATACAATAAATCTCATATTCTATTAATAATTGTTTGAAATACAAAATACTGTAAAATGTAAAAGCACACAAGCTAGATAGAATGGTGATAGCTTATCTATGAGAAGAGATGTGTTGGCTACACTCATTCACAAGAGGATAGTTACAATGAGGATTTAAAAGAATTTTTAACATAAAGCATAAATGAGAAAACCATAAACATCCAAAAACCTAACCCTAGGAGATGAAGTGCCAAAATTCATGTGGGCCCTGATGGGGTAAGTTGGTACATCAATTTCCCAAGGTGATAACTTTTGCATACGATATCCGTTTCAGGCGCACAATAGCCTGTTGGAAATTTATATCCAAGGAATACACATGTTTCCATCACACTTTGACTTTGTCTTTAGTGTGACTGTGACGGGCCCAAAAAACATTGTTTTAGGCCTCAAAACAGCCCCAAAAGTTTAAGACCCGAAAAGCTAGAACAAAACTGCTAAAATTGAAATTGGGCTTTGATCCAGTGGAATAGGTGGGTGGAAACAGATATCCACCTGGATCATTCTTCCCCCCTATGAAGCAATGGTCTCCATTGTGTTAAGTTCCTGCATCAGATGAGGAAACTTTTGTTGAATTTGAGTCCTAGTGAGCCACTTTCCCTAACGAAGAAACTACCATGCTTTGATGACCTAATAGAGTTTAATAGTCTTCTCAGGTGTCCTTTGTCTTGGTATCCATGATTTGATAAATTGTCACATATTCGATGCAAGAAGGATTGATTTCTATAGGGGCCAACTGCTCGGCCTCATCCAAAGTGTCAATGAGAGGTGGAAAATATGGTCGGAGCAGCTCCACATTAAATACCGGGTGCAATACAAAGAAAGGAGGAATACTTAATTCAAAAGAATTCTCACCCAAAACCTTGGTGATTATGTAAATCCTGTATAGGAGTGGGTGCAGATTCCGATGGGGTATTGTGAGGTTCTATTTCTATAAATGTAACCAAACCTTATGCCCCACCTAAATTTTTTGCGATAACCAATGATGATCGTGGTGTTGCTTGTACTTGGCATTGGCTTTATGCACAATATCATGAACTTGTTGCTGGATGTGATGGATGTGCTCAACAAATTTGGCTACCTGATCAACCTCTATTTGAGCATGGGAGGACTCTTCTTGTGCAATTGTAATGGGTAGAGATACATCAATGGGGGCCAATGGTTGAAACCCCAAGAATATCTGAAAAGGGTTGTGGCCAATATAGCTGTGGAAGGAACTGTTGTAGCTATGTTGAACATAAGGAATAATTTCATCCCATGTGTGTGGATGTTTGGAATTATACATTCACAGGATATGGAAAATCATCCTGTTGACTCCCTCTATTTTTCCACTAGTCTGTGGGTGGAAGGAAGTTGATTTGGTTAGCTTGGTGTCCATCATCGACCATAGGTTGGACGAAAAGGTGCTCAGGAACCTATTGTATCGATCATAGATAATAGTTTGTGGTAGCCCAAAATGAACCCAAACTTGTGTGAAGAAGAGCTTGGTGGTGGCCTCGAATGTGATGCTCTTCTTTCAGGGTGCCAAAATTTCCATCTTAGAGAATCGATCAACGAACATGAAGACACAAGCATTCCCATTCTTGGTTGAAGGTAGAACAAACATGTAGTCCATGGAGATGGACTCCCAAGGCCTATTCAGAGTAGGCAGAGGGGTGTATATCCCTTGTTTCTTGATGGCAGGCTTGGAAATGGTGCAGGCGATGCACGATTGGATCTACTTGTGAACATCTTGTTGAAGCTTTGACCAATAAAAAGATTCTACAATACTGCCATTGTCTACGTCCCATTGCCTGATTGTAATGAGCTTCCCAGATCAGCTTTGCATGCTCACTTGAAGGAACACAAAGGTGGATCGGATGGCATAATAACCCATCAACATAGTTACCAACTTAATGAGAACTCTCCCGAGCTCTTGTTTTTCAGAGATTGCATGTTTTACCCCAATTTCAAAAAATGGTGCTACTGGTAGCACCATTTTTTGAAAAGGGGTAAAAACTGGGACCTCTGAAAAATAAGAACTCTACCTGTAACACCCTTTTTTTTGTAGTGGTTAAAATTTGGACCCATTCAGACCCGTTGCATTGACAACTTAAATCATTGTGGACAAAGACCTTAAAATTGGCCCTTGAATAAAAAAACGGCGCTACTAGTAGCACCAATTTTTTTTTGGACTTAAAATTATCACTTAATTGAAACTATGGCCTCGACAACAACTACCATTATCAATAAACAACTCAAAATCGGCTCCTAAATCATTGCTTGAAAATTATTTTTATACTTTTTAGAAATTTATATTAAAAAAATAAAGAAATTAAAAAAACCAAAAAAACTGAGAATTGGTTTTTTAAAAAGTAGAAAAAGAACAACCATTTTTGTTAGAAAAATTGTAACTGGAATTTAATGTTTTTTAAAGAAAAATAAAAAACTAAAAAAAACAAAACAATTAAAAATGTTTATTTTTTAAGTTAAAAAGTAAAAAAAAATTGTAAAAGAAAATTGGAAAAAAACTTTAAATAAAAAATTAAAAATAACAAAAAATTATATTAAAAAACTAAAAAACTAGATTGAAATACAAAATTTAATAAGAAAATAAAAAAGAAGAAGAGAAACATATACATAAAAATAACACAAACATTTTAAAAATTATTAAAAAAACAAAAAAGAGAGCATGAAACAAAAACAATTATACACAATATTTAAACAAAATTAAAAACACTTTAAAATATTTCATATTTTATAATTTTAAAACATTAAATAAAATATTTTAAAAAACATTAAAAGAAACACTTATAATTTTTTATTATTTCAAAAATAAATAAAACATAACAAAAAAATTGTTTGAAAAACCATTTTAAAAATAACTTGTATGAATTTGAGCATGCAGGGCATGCCTGGCATTGCCCCAGCGCCCACGGGTTAAGGCTTAGACCCACGTGACCATACCTTAGCCCGTGGGGGCTGGGGCGATGTCGGGCATCGGCCCCAATGACACCTATGGCAGCTATCCAGCCCACGCGGGGCTAGAACTTAGCTCGTGGGGGCTAGGGTAATGCTTGACATCGCCCCCCACGACACCCACGACGTCTAACCAACCCGATTTGTTAATATTTTTTGAATATATTTATTTTAGATATTTTTTTATTGAATTTCTTTTGTTTTTTTGTTTTTGTTTTTGAAGTATTTTTTGTTTTTTTTTTTCATTTTGTTTTACGTTTTTAAGACATTTTAATGATTTTATTTTACAAAAATTATATATATAATTTTTAAAATTATTGTTTTTTATGAAAATTTTAATTTTTTAAATTTATTTTTAGTTATGTTTCTTTTTCACCCTCTTTTTTAATTTCTTTTTTTTAAATTGAATTTTGAATATATATTTTTAAATGTGTTATTTTCTTCATTTAAAAAAAAATTATTTGCGAAGATTTTCTCCTTTCTATTTATTTATTTATTAATGTAAGTTAAAAAAAAAGTTTGTAAATAAATTTTCAAGTGACCATTTCAGGTCCAATTTTGAGTTGTTTATTTGCACATGGATTTGTTGTCAAGGCCAAAATTTTTAGTTAGGTTGTAAATATCTATAATTTTAATGTTTAGATTTTTTTTGTTTTTGTTTCAGGTAGTATCACTTTATGATTTAGGTGTTGATTTTAAGGTTTTTCCGATCGTCTATACAATTTTTTAAGGCCGTGCTTGAAAAAAGTTGTAATTTTAACCCAATCTACAAAAATGGTTCCACTGGTAGCACCACTTTTTGATTTGGGCGTTGATTTTCATGTTTTTTTATGCAAAAATATGGGTTTTAAGGGCTAGAGTTCTCATTTTAAGGTCACAGTTCTCGTTAAGTTGGTAAATTTGTTCATCTTGGAGATGAAAGCTGGGAACTATTTTTGTTGCGCTCAATGTCTGACAAGTAGTAGCAAAGTCAAAGTCATTATTGTTTAATTGTGGCCATCCAGATGTCTCATGTCCACATGAGTTGAGAACTGTGGTTAGCATTGCCATCGGGGGTCGACTAAGGAAATCTATGACATGGTTGGTGCTACCCTTCTTGTATTGATATTCAAGTGGAATTGCTACAGGTACGTGGACCACTTCCGATGGTGGTCATTTTGTAACTTTCCTTGTGTTTGCATGAATTGCAAAGGTCTGTGATCAATGTGGATGATCATTTCCTTCCCCAGAATGTAATGCTTCCACTATGGACATGCTTGCACAAATGGAGTACATATCTTTGTCATAGGTGGGGTATCTTCGAACAACATCAGATATATTTTCACTATGATAGGCTACCAGATGCCCATGTTGAGTGAGGACTACACTGATATCATAATATGAAGCATTTGTCTCAATCTCAAATGCCCATTGCAGGTATGGTAGAATGAGGACTGGTGTTGAACAAAGGCAGTATTTCAGATCCTCAAATGCTTTATATTGGGGTGTGGTCCAAAAAAAATTGGCCTTTGTGCCACCCTTGGTCACTTGTCTTAGTGCCCAAGCGATATGAGAGAATCCCAACACAAACCATTGGTAGAAGTTATCAAGGCCCACGAAGTTGCGAAGCTCAGTCATTGTTTTCAGGGTCGACCAATCATGGATGACTTGGATCTTGGTTGGATCCACATGTACACCCTATGTATCCACGATGTATCCCAAATATTGGATTATTTGCATGCCTAAGGGATACTTCTCCAAGTTGGCATATAACTTGTGTTGTCGCAGGGTGCCCAATACTCACTGAATATGCTCTAAATGTTCCTCCAAAGTTTTTCTAAAGATGAGGATGTCATCTAAATATACAAACACAAAGGAGTTTGTGAATGGTCATAATATATCATCCATCATCTGCATGAATGTGGCTAGGGCATTATTCAAGCCAAAAGGCATGGCCAACCAATCAAAGAGGTCTTCTTTGGACTTGAAGGATATCTTCTACACATCAGTTTTATCAACTAGCACTTGGTGGTAGCCTAACTTTAGATCAATTTTACTGAAAATCTTGGCTCCCTTGATTTGATCGAGAAGATCATCAATCCAAGGAATTGAGTACTAGTTCTTGATTGTGATCTTGTTTATGGATACATAATTAATACAAAGTTGCCTTGTCCAATCCTTCTTCTGTATTGGAACAATTGGGATCCCACAAGGTGAGGAGTTGGGTTTGATGTGGCCCTTCAGAATTATCTCTTAGATCTGGTCTTTGGTTTCTTCATTCTCCAGAAAAGAACACCTGTATACAAGGCTGTTAGGCAGAGGAACACTGAGTCTCAGATCAATTGGGTTCTTTACCTGACAGTGCACAGGCACCCCATGTTGGTTGTGGAGCCTGATTATCTTCCTGATTTAGAGGTCTTTTATTTTCATCCATGTTTATACCCCATGAAGTATTTACACCCCAGAAGTATGTACATTCTTCCACGCGGGGGAGTGTAGAGGGGGGGTACCCCCTCTGTAGGGTATGGGGGGCCTATCCCCCTGGCTGGGGGGTCTGGGGGCAAGTGGGCCCCCAACAGGGGTTCGGGGGCAAAGCCCCTGAAGAAAAAATTGCCTTGTAAATGTATATTGTAATTTCATTGTAAATCTAGACCGTTCATTATAAGGTCGCAGATCTAATGGTAGAAATTATGTTAGGGTTTTTGCCCTAGAAGGTAACCCTATTTTATGAGGGAAATGTATTGTGGCTATGGTGGATTGTGAATATTGTATTCTGAGATAGGAGACTGTGAGAGAAAGAAGAGGAATTTATAGTGGGTTTGTTGTAGGTTGCATCCCTTCATATTCTGGATAATAATAAAGGAAGGACATTGCAATTTCTCTGGTGGACGTAGCCCACACTGGGTGAAACATGTAAATCTGTGTCTCTATTGTATTGTGTATCTTCTGTGTTTTTTTTCCGCATTTGTTTTATTTTATTTCTCCACGGTCCTATTTTTCTAACATCCCAGTAGGCAAGGAAAATATGTCTTTGTAGCCCTCAACTATTCCTTCCACCTATTTCTACTGGGAAGAGAGACCACATGAATTTGTTTTGATTGTTGCAGTGACCCTCCGGTCACCTTCTGATTGAACCATACAGAGGAAAAATATCCTGGTCTGAGAAACCACCTTTCTGTACTCCTTCGCAGATATCAAAGAGACAACAGTATTTGGGACTACCTTCGGTACCATGTAGAGTTGATCTCCCAAAGTAATAATGACACTACAGGGCCTAGATTCATAAACAACATGATGTTTCCACATATATGTTTGTCCTAGAAAAACATCACAAACTTCAAGTGGGGAAACATCACACAATACCTCGTCTTTGAAGGTTTGATGTTGTAGTGCAGGCGACATTGCTGGCTGATGCAGATGTACCGTCCCTGGCTAAGCCAACTGATGGTGTATGGTTGAGGATGTTGTGTCATTGTCAAGTTCGACCTCTTGAAAACCTTTGCTCAGATTAGGTTCTTCTGGCTACCGCTTTCAACAATGAAATTGAGTGGGGTTCCCTTCACCAGCATATGTGAGTGGAAAGACACTCCCCTTCTTCAAGATCCTCCGGTTCCTCTAGTTGGACTTTTGTGGTAGCAATGGTGACACTAGGTTATGCATCAATGATCTGTATTCCCTTTTCTAGCTTAGAATCAGAGTTTGAGTCAACATTTGACCCTAGATATTTCATCTTAGCTAACAATGAATTTTGGAGTGACATTCATCACTATTGTGCCAAGGGATTTTGTGGAACTCACACCGTTTTCCTGTGTTCTTATTTGAATTCACATTACCCTTCTTTGTTGGTGTCTTGGACCGGTTATCCTTGGGTTGGCCATCCTTTCTATGTCCTTTGTCTTGGCAGTTAGGTCCACCCTTACCATACTTTGGTTTTTGCGTATTTGCATATCCAAACTTCCGCTTTTTCTACTACTTGAATTTCCACTTGATTTTGACAACATATCGATAAGCGACTCCCAATGACGAGATGTCCAGAAACTCCATTTCAGTTTGGATGTACCAGTGAAAATACCTATGATATTTTAGGACCATATTCCAATCAAAGTATTTTATACCCATCTTGGTGTGCAAGGTATGGAAAGTATTTTTAAAATCCGACATCGTTTTCCCCCTCTCTTGGCGTAGTGTGGTCCATCTTGTGTATTGGTCATCATAACTTCCAACAGGCTAATATTGTTCCTTGAGGGAATCAACAAAAGCCTCCCAAGTGGGTCCTGACCCAAAAATTTTAGACTCACCCTCGACATGTTTCTCACAGTAAGTCTCCCACCAATCTTTGACATGGGGAAGGGCCTTAAGGAGCGCAAAGGTGATATTTTCATTGTTGGAAAAATTGTGGACGGGGAAATAACCCTCTAGCAGATTTAACCATTTTTCCAAAGCGTCGACATCTATCTGGCCTTAAAATAAAGGAATATCAAATTTAACTTGTACCTTTAAGGGCATCACACCTCTGAAGTTATTGTTGGTTGAAGGCGCCTCTATTGTTGCAGGCAACCGTCGAAGGATCTAGGCAAAAATATCCATCATTTTGTTCCTCTGTCGTGCAAGGGATTCCTCGAGCAAAAATTTAAAAGGATCTCATGCCCCATCATCCTTATTTTCTTCTTCCAAGGAAAGTCACTTGGGTGTGTGAGAGTAGTTGTCCTCAAGATATACAATCTTGAGACCCAACTCTCTATACCCTAACCTCATCAGGGACATGCACTGAGGAGGACAAGGAGAAGACTGCTCTAATACCACTGATCCATATTATTTTAGGAACGGTATAAAGGCAGATATATAACAAAGAATTACACAGAGATATGGAAAGGAACACAATAATACAATAAATCTCAGATTCTATTAATAATTGTGTGAAATACAAAAGATTGTAAAATGTAAAAGTACACAAGCTAGCTAGAATGGTGGTAGCTTATCTATGAGAAGAGATGTATCAACTACACTCATTCATAAGAAGTTGGTTACAATGAGGCTCCAAAGTCATTTTTAACATAAATAATAAATGAGAAAACCTTAAACATCCAAAAACCTAACCCTAGGAGATGAAGTGCCAAAATTCATGCGGGCCTCGATGGGGTAAGTTGGTACATCAACTTCTCGAGGTCATAAATTTTGCATATGATATCCATTTTAGGCGCACAATATCCCATTGGAAATGTGTATCCGAGGAATACACAATTTTCCATCACACACTAAATTTTTCTAGAATGTGACTGTTGCAGGCCCAAAAAATGTTTTTTAGGGCCTCAAAGCGACCCCAAAATTTTAGGACCCAAAAAGATAGAAAAAACTGCCAAAATGGAAATTGGGCTTTGAGCTAGTGGAATAGGTGTGTGGCCACCAATATACACCTAGATCAATATTATTTGGTGGCTTAAAAGGTTGATACAAAAAATAGAATATGAACTACCAATCTTAGTAAGAATAACATATATGCATCAATCTTCTAACAGGTCTATTTTTCATTCTATACATAAAAGTATAAGTGTTTTAGCTTAGATGAGTAATATTAAATGCAAGGAAAATAATTTATACTTAATTTCATTAATTGATTCTCCAACTAGCAGGCTTGAATAATATTGTGTTTACCAAACACAACTCCAAGATTTTCCCAAGTATCATCAGGGTCATCAATTCCTTGAAGTTGAAATCTTAAATCAGGAGAGATGGACATTTTGATTAGTCCACGTGCTTCATCATTTTTATTGGCCCATTTTCATTTCTTTTCATCATCAATGGGTTATAGTTATTTCCCAAGGTAATCCAGTACAATCCTTTACTTCTTAATACATCCTCCATATGGGATTTCCATGATAAGTAGTTGGTACTGGTAAGAAACACATCACTGGGATATTCCATATTAAAATATGTATAAAGATATGAAACTGATGGTATGGATAGAAAGATCTCGAAAAAATAGTCTGTTTAAAAAATGAAACACTGAAAATGAACTTCGGATGTGAAAGTTATGCCCTTTTGAAAAAAAACATAAACGGTAACCAAAGAGCCATGTGGCAAGTAGAATATGGTCCACATGATGATGCTCATCCTAACTATGCCTATAGGCTCACTTTTAAATAAATTACTTATGAAGTGACCCACTTTTATAGAATAAGCAGGAATCACTTTTACAATGAAGTTACTTTGTAAATGAAAGTTGCATGCAAAATAACTTAAATTAAAATATTAAAGTTATTTAATAATGATTCACTTTTATAACTTAAGTGAAATACACTTTATAATGGATGCATGAACTTTTTGAAAAAAAAGTAACAAAAAAAGGACTTGAACTTAAGACCTCTTACTTAGTAAAGCAACTTTTAACCAAGTGAGCTAGTGCAAAACATATTATATTGTTTAGGAGGATCAATGTTGTTGTTGTTGAAGACAACCTTGAAGAGAATGCTCATAAAGAACTATTTTCACACATTTTTTTTTCTTTTCAATGGAGACAAGGGTTATATCTCAGTTAGATTACATGGAAAATGCAAATTTTCCCTCTATTTCTAATTTATCGAGATCGCATAAAGTGCATGACAAAGAGAATACACAGATAAGAAAACCATTTTCATTATGTTTCTGATTTTCCAATATTGCACAGGGTGTAGGGAAAAGAGCATGTGCAGATTGAAAACATAAATAACCTAGAAATAAAAAACAAAAAACCAAAATATTATCTCTGCAAAAATTTAAAAGGGGCATATTCGGACTTTATACCTTCGGATTTGACTAAAATGGCCATATCTTTGGAAAATAAAACCATTTTTGAGTGATGTGAAAAATGTTCCCAACTGAAAAGAGCATTACAGATGCAATGAAATAGTCATCTTAGCCCAAAAATGTACATAAATGGAAGAAACCATAGATGTGGCAACATAGCTTCATTATCTCGATCTACAATGGGAGTGGGTCTTCAAATGAGCTCTGATACCGTGTTTGAAAAAAAAGGTATTCCAATAGAGGAAGGACACCTTTAGTAACTGTTGGCACATGGGCAGACCCAGGGGTCAATGCTAAAACAATGCACCGACAAAGCCCTAACTACCAGCCCTTTCAGCAACACTTGCGAAGTAGATGAAGTCTCACCTGAGGTAGAGGCAGGGGTGGTTGCAAGACTCAGGTGTCTGCAACCTTAGCTGGGACATAGATCTGTGATTATAACACTTTAATAAAGCACTTAGCACCTTCAGTTCCTTAATATACAATCGTTATCTACTTCGTTGATAAAACAAAGCCTCACAGTACTCACATTAACCTATTGTATCCAAGCACTTAGTAGAGGTAAACAGATTAGATTAAGCACTAAGCACAACCATGTAGATCAGATCTAGCATTCCCACATATAATAAGCACAAATCAAGTAGATCTATCCAACTACATCAAAGCACTTAGCAAAAGAAGACACAAACTCATTAAGACAAGCACAAAGCATCATAACACATGATTTACGTGGTTCACCCCTCTTTTTGGGCTACGTCCACCAACTCTTCTTCTTTATAGTCTTCGGTCAATCGGTTACAAGCATATAGCCTCAAAACCCTTACTCCACACAGGACAGAAGATCTGTGTAGCTCACTAGATCCCTCTTCCTTGCATTACAACACTAAGCCTCCTATCTGTAACACCCTGTTTCCCCCAGTTTGTAAACATAACTATACTGGCCAAGAACTGTGGAAAACCCAAAAATGTGAATAATATTATGTATATATATATATTGCAGGACTGCTGAGAGGGGATATGCTAAAAAAGAGACCACGATGGCTGAAGAAAGGTGGTGGAAGGCACCTGGAAAGGTGGCGTTAACTTCCACCGAAACCAATACTGTATTTGGACTCCACTGGCCCGGAGAACCAAGAGCGGCTCACTGGCCCCGAATTAAATGACTCCCCAGGATTGGTAGGTAAATGGCTCCTTATGAGTAATGAGGGATGGGAAGGGGTGAACCACCCATCCGTAGAGCCGTCATACCTAACCAGTGCGAGGGAAATTGCGCCACACGCAACCTCGAAAGAGGAAAAAAACATGAGGGAGAAGCGAGAAGGGGGGCAAATGTGAGGGGAGGAAGAGAACTTTGGAAAACACAGAGCGAGTGATAGAAAAGAAGGGGGAGAGTAACCCTCACTCTCGGTCACTGGAAAATAGAGATGTAGTCTTAGCTCGGGGGTGGCTAGTGGTAAATCCTATCGGAATCACTGAGCCTACGGTTGGGTAGAAACGAGCACCCCTCTCAGCAATTGCACTCACTTCTGGTGTTATTTCTGATAAGTGTTTTACATCTTGCATCGTGAAATTTATATGCTGACATATATGCTTTTAGTCTATGCAGTTTTATGAATGGTTTGAGTATAAGACAACCTATGTAGTGTTTTGATTCAAGAATGGTGGTTGCATGCTTATAATGGAAGGGCCACGTATGGCTTATGTTTATAAATAGATTTATATGTATATACGCACATTGAATCAATTCAGAATTCAAGCCGTTTCTCGAGAAATCTATACCCTTATCCATCTCAAGTAATACCCTAGGTAGATCTCCCCATAGAGACACCCTTCCTAGAAAGCTCACCAAGAATCTGGAAAAATGATTCGAAAGTGCAATCCTTAGCAACCCGGTATAAGGAAGAATGATCCTCTTGAAGTCCTGAAACGACAACATATGGATAAGTATCGATTGATGGATGAGATCTTGTTGGAAGATCTGTGGTCATTCATGACCGTTAGATTGGAAGAATACACGAGGGAATTAAATGCCTTAACCCGTTTTTCCTTCATCTTTGTGAGTAGCGAAGAAATCAGGACCGTAGATCCCCAAGGTCTATGGGAGCATCTGGACCATTGGTTTCTCCATGTCCAGGGAGCAGTGGGAGAGTGCACAGTATGGGATAGATATGATCCATCAGATCTTAGTTAGAAAACCTGACAGCTCTTGGATTTGTCGAGAGTTGCACGAGGTTTAAATCCTCACGCATAGAGCACCAGAGTGAAAGTCTGGAGAAGGAGTTCGTATCGGGATATTGACATTCGGGAATTCGAGAGTCCGGGCACTCGACATCAGAAGTCCTGAAATAGTGAAAGGGGATGTGATTCGTCCATCTGCAGGAGTACGTGTGCCGCAGAATCATCCATTTTGGAGATTTGGGCACTGAGACTCACAGAGGTGAGCGCCTAGCCCTTGTGAGTGGCGAAGTCGCGAAAGAATCTGAGCCGTCCATCTGCAGGAGGACACGTGTCGTGAGATCCTCTCTATTGGGTATTTGAACATCAGGAGTCAGAGGATGAAGTCTCTTGACCTCGCGAGTGGTGAAGTCGCGAGAGGGTCAGTGTTATGACCCTATAATATACCTTTTTGCTCATACCTTTTGCTATCATTACATCCTTTTCCCACTCATATTTAAGCCTACATCATCACCTTAACCTATTTATCCAAAGGTATATAACGTTTCTTCTCTTTGCTATATGTTTAATTTTTTTTACATGTAATTTTACATTACTCTCATACTTAGCCATTAATCAGAAATATATAGTTGATGAAACAGTTTGAACTGCAATTAATATACTGTTGCTGCTTGAAGACCACATTGCTGAAATAGTCAACAACACGCAAATCCCATTGCTGAAACAGTCTGTGATTTGTGATGCTGCAACAACATTTCACATACAATAGTTATATTGGCCGCAACAACCATACCTTAAGTCGGCACCATTACAACCGTCGCTGCTGCTTGAGACCACGTTGCTGAAATAGTCGAATAGGACGCAAATCCCGTTGCTGAAACAGTTCATGATTTGCGATGCTGAAACAATATTTTACAAACAACACTAACAAGAAAAGATAAATAAAGAAGTTGTTACATCGGCCACAACAACTGTACTTCAAGCCAACACCATTCCAACTACTGTAACATCATTTTGCTACAGGAGATCAGAATATCCTATTCCAACATAGAAGATTAGATCAGACTAAGAATAGGATTTGTATGTACACATGTAATTTTATGCTTAATTGTATTAAGAGGATTCTCCTCTTTAAATAGTGGAGAAATCAGCATTAGAGGGAGATTACGAAAGGCTTATCTAGAGAGGAATTACAGAGAAGGAGCATGTTCATTTTGGATATTGTAACTTGACACATTTGACAGATGAATAAAAGATTATTCTGAGCATTTCTTCTTAGTTCCTTTCATTTCTGGGGAATCTTGGGAGAAGGAGAGGGCTCACCTTCTTCACAAGATTCACCCATTAGTTTCTATAGTGTGTTAGTATTGTTTTTATTCATACCTTGTTAAAACTTTGTTTTGATGAAACTCTGTTTTGTTGAAACTCTGTTTTGCTGAAACTCTGTTTGCACTTCTTGTTACATTGTTGTCATATAATTCATTCCTAGGTAATTATTAATCATTTTGGTTGGTAATTTTGTTTGCAGAATGAGTTTATGAAAGTGTGATAATCAGAGACAAGTGCTGAAGATTCCTGCTTTGAGGGATAGGGTCATGTTCTCTGTTACAGGATAGTTAGTCTTTGGTAATTGTTAATCATTCTAATTGGTGATTCTGTTTGATGAGTTTATGAAAGTGTGATAGTCAGAGACAGGTGCTGAAGATTCCTTCTTTGAGGAATATGGTCTTGTTCTCTATTCAGAATTGTTGGTCTTCTTTGTTGTTTCTTAATGTAATCTAGGATTCTTTTGATAATTATTTTCCTTTGAATCTTAAATTCTGTAATAGATAGATTGCTTTTACTATAATTCAAAGTAGAACTTCAGTCTGTTCAAAGCAAGGTGTGATTAGTTTACTTTTACTACAACTCTAGATTTCTTTTGAGATTGAGCATATACAGTGTGCGATTGCCTTTGAAATAAACAGACTTCCCTGGGTTGACAATTTATGTAACACTTGATTGTTTAATTAATAAGCAATTATAGTGACCAACATTTTGGCACCATTGTTGAGGAAGGCAATTTTAGATTTCAAAATCATTTACGTTTTTCTTTCATATGTACAGATTGCATGAGAGGATGTAGACCCCCCAAGGAAACTGACCCTACAGGTGGCAGGGGAAGAGGAAGAGGAGGAAGAAAGACTTTCATCAACCAGATTATATCAAAATATGAATTTGTTGTTCCTCAACGACCAAGCTCTCGAAAACCAAAGCCTCAACCTTCTTTTCAAGCGAACTTTGAAATAGAGACAGTTGAAAAACCAACAGACGACATTGAGGATCAAACAAGTGCAGTAGGGGAACAAATAGAAGAAACCATGGATGGATCTAATGAAGAACTGCACCATGAAGAACAGGTAGGTCTTGAAGCAGAGGTAAATGATGAAAAATATTTTTCTACCTTAGGATTTCCTATTGGTGATCTCCCTAGAGGAGTAGCTCCCATGAAGAATATTCCACTTTCAGCTTTAACTAAATTTCATGGTTTATCTTCTGAAGATCCTGATGAATTCCTTTTCGAGTTTGACATATTATGCAGAAGTTATGATTACATTTCCAATGCTAAAAAATTAAAGATATTCCCATCAACATTAAATAGAAATGCATTAAGATGGTTCATGAGTCTTGGAGGTCATGTAATCACAACATGGGATCAAATGAAACAGAAATTTCTGCACAAATATCAAGACTATTGCCAAACAAGAGAAAAAAGAGAGGAATTATTCAAGATGATATAGAGAGAGGATGAAAATCTAGAGGACTTTGTGGAAAGGCTACAGTATAATCTACAAAGATCCAGTCACCCCGATGTAAGTAAGGATATTCTTAAAACAATATTATTAAAAGGAGTAAGGGATGACTGTCTAGATATGTTGAATATGCTGGGAAAAGGGGACATATCTAAAGAATCATATGATGAAATTGTTAACCTCTGTAAAATATGTTCAAGAGGAGCTGCAAGGAATAGATCAAACAACAGGGATACCGCATTTTCAAGAGTTCAAAAATCAGCCAATGGAGGAGAAACAAGAGCCGAAATAGGTAATCTACTTGAGGAATTTAAAACTGAAATGTTAAGCTCTTTTGCTTCACAAATTGACACCTTGCAGATTCAAAAGAAATAAGCCGAAGCAGAAGCAACTCTGTCCATATTTTGTTCCAAATGTAGAGATAAGAACCCACGAAGGGAATGCCCATTGGAAAAAAAGCCAATTTGCACCATCTGTGATAAGGATCATGAAACTCAACAATGCCCTTCTTTACCAGGAATCAAAGCAACATTACAACCAACCGATGAAGAAGCTGAAGCTGTCTATCTGTTGACACAGAGACGGCAATGGAAACCATGGGGACATGGTATGAGTCCTAATATGTCATTTACATCTTCTAATTGTTGGAATAATTATTCTTCTTTTAGTCAAGAAAATTACCCTCCCTTCAATCAAATGAATTACCCACCCATGCAACTAAAAAACCCTCCCTTTGTAGACCCAACAATATGGACACCTTGGCCTTCACAACAACAACCTTACATTAACCAATGGAATCCAAATTGGAGAGGTCAACAACCCTCATTCCCAAATCAATTTCCTCAATTTCAATCACAAGTTCAACAACCACTCTCTTTACCATCAGGTGCTCCACCGAAAAATCAAATGATGAGTCCCCAAATACCTGTACAACCTAACCCTAACCCCAATAATAAGGCTGTGTAGTGCATTGATATTCAAAACTAGCCTATAATTTCTTTTTTCCCTGCACAATGCAATGATATTCATTTACAATCTGGGAAAATAGTAGAACCTATCATTGATGATGTTACCTCTTCTAATTCTGATAAAGAAGAAATAAAAAATCATGATGTACCTGAAGAGGTACAATCGTCCTCTAACACTGTTGTTGAAATAGCAAAACCACCATTCCCTGAGTGTTTAGCTTTGAATAAAACGCCTGAGCCACCTGCTTTCAATATTCTAGGGGAATTACAAAATATCTATGTCAAAATTCCACTATTACAAGCACTAAGAGATGTACCAATTTATGCCAAACTATGCGAGACATTTGTGTTAAGAAACCCAGTAGGAAAATTAAAGATCCCCTCATAGTTCATGTCATGGGTGATTTGTCTGCACTAATGTCAGGTAAAGCTCCTCTAGTTAAATATGGTGATCCCGATCATCCTACCGTCACAGTGCAAATTGGAAAAACAATAATTCCTCAAGTTCTGGTAGACTTAGGCTCTGCTATCAATATTATGACTCTTGAAACTTCATAACTGTCACAATTGAAGAATGAAATTAGAGATACCCCAACCATTCTAGAATTAGCTAACCATTCTACAATCAAACCTGAAGGAGTCATTGAAGACCTAATCATCTTAGTTGAGTCCTAGAATTATCCAGCTGACTTTGTGGTATTACAACCTAAAACAAAGGTGGGGGATCACCCTCTAATTTTGGGCAGGCCTTGGCTAGCCACAACAGATGCCTTTATTAGCTGTAGATCTGGTTCAATGACAATTTCCAATGGATATGAGACCAAACATATTACCCTCTACCCTCATGCTACACCCTTGATTAATAATAACAATTCCTTATGGGTGGATTTTGATGATCAAACTACTCAACCTATCTTGACTATCGGACAAGCCTTAGGCCTTAAAGACATCATCGAGGATGAAGTAATTAATAATTTTATTTGTGAACCCTCCTCTGTGACTCCAGAAACACATAATCAACTAGCTGCACTTTTGGAGTGACATACCCAGGAAAACCTTAACTCTGAAGACCTACCTCAAACATTGGCTACCATCTCTTCTAAAAGTATACCAGTAGAAATTGAACCTGGCAAAACACTGAATATAAACCCCAACTTGACAGTTGCTAAAACAAAACAATTAATGAAGTTACTTCTTGAACATAAGGAAGCATTCGCATGGGACTATACAGATATGAAGGGAATCTCTCCTGAATTATGTACTCATCGTATCTATATCAAGGAAGATTGTCGACCGATCTGCCAATCCCAATGACGAATGAACCCTAATTTAAGAGAAATTCTTAAGGAGGAACTTCAAAAATTGCTTAATGCAGGGTTTATATATCCTATATTAGATAGTGAATGGGTTTCTCCATTGGTAATAGTTCCTAAGAAAAACGGGAAATGGAGAGTGTGTGTAGATTACAGAGCCTTAAATAAAGCCACTCAAAAATATCACTTTACATTACCATTCATTGATCAGGTGTTAGATAGTTTGTCAGGGAAGAAATTTTTCTCTTTCTTAGATGGTTTCATTGGGTATAACCAGATCAAAATTTCACCCCAAGACCAAGATAAGACCACTTTTACTAGCCCTTGGGGAACTTTTGCTTATAGAGTCCTCCCATTTGGACTATGTAATGCACCAAAAACCTTTCAAAGAGAAGTTATAGGAATCTTTTCTGATATGATTAATGACTCTATGGAAATTTTTATGGACGATTTTACCCCTTATGGTGTCTCTTTTGAGGAAGCACTACAAAACCTTGAGAAAGTACTTAAACGATGTATACAAGCCCACCTCTCCTTAAGAATAGAAAAATTTCATATGATGATGAGTGAAGGAGTAGTACTTGGACATTTTTTTTCATCTCAAGAAATTCAGGTCGATCCATCCAAGATACAAGTCATTAAAGACCTTCTTATTCCCAAAACCAAAACAGATGTGAGAAGTTTCTTAGGACATGCTGGATACTATAGAAGATTTATCAATTTTTTTTCCAAAATAGCTTCTCCTCTATTTGTGTTACTTATGAAAAATGTTGAATTCAAGTGGACTAATCTTTGCCAGGAAGCATTTGATACACTCAAACATCAGTTATCTAGAACTCCTATTCTAAGAGAACCTGGTTGGACACTTCCCTTTCATATATCCTCTGATGCTTCAGATACTGCAATAGGAGTTGTCTTGGGACAAGAACAAAATCATCTCCCTTATGCTATTTACTTCATTAGCGAGAATATGATTCCTGCTGAACTTAACTATACAGTTACTGAAAATGAATTTTTAGCAGTTATCTATGCTATTAATAAATTTCGACATTACATCACTGGCTATTCTAATTTTGTCCATACTGATCACTCAACTATCAAATATTTAATGTAAAAATCTGTCACAAATGCTAGAGTCACCAGATGGTTACTATTATTACAAGAATTTGATATTACAATTGTAGATAGACCAGGAAAAGAAAATGTAGTTGCTGATTTCCTTTCTCGGTTAACACCTGATGATAATACTCCAGTAGATGATTCCTTTCCTGATGAATATCTATTTACAGTATCTTCTCACTCACCATGGTATGCAGACATCACTAACTACTTGGTTGCAGGGAAGTTACCACCACACCTATCCCACCGAGAGAAAAGAAGAATCATTCAACAAAGTGCTCGGTATAGCTGGATAAGTGGGTGTCTTTTCCACACAGGACTTGATCAAGAAATCTGAAGACGCATTAGAGAAGATGCGGTTTATGATTTACTAAAAGCTTGTCATGATGGCCCTTGTGGAGGGCATTTTGCTAATAAGAGAACAACACATAAAATTCTTAGGATGGGTTATTATTGGCCCCCACTTTTTAAAGATGCAAAGAAATATGTTCGGGCCTATGATAACCGTCAAAGAATGGGTCAACATAATCATAGAGATGAAATTCCATTAAATCCCTAGGTAGTACTCGAACCATTTGAAAGATGGGCCTTAGACTTTGTAGGACCCATTAACCCTCCATCCAATCAAAAAGTTTATATAGTGGTCTGCACAGATTATATGACCAAATGGGTGGAGGCTAAAGCACTCCATAGAGCTACTGAAGAAGCAGTTCTAGATTTTTTATTTGAAGATATCTTTATCATATTTGGAGTGCCTAGAGAATTAGCCACAAGTGGGGAACCTCCTTTCACTTCTCATGGTTTTAAAACCATCCTTCAAAAATATCATATTCATCATAGAATGACTACACCATACCACCCCCAAGCCAATGGACAGGTGGAAAACAAAAATAAAGTAATAAAATCCATTCTCACAAAAACAGTGAAGGAAAATAGAAAAGATTGGTCTCAAAGGCTCCTTGAAGCATTATAGGCTTACATAACTACCTGGAGAAATACTACATGATTCTCCCCCTATGAATTAGTTTATGGAAAAAGTTTTGTCTTTCCTGTGGAATTTGAAATAAAAACATTAAGGACTGCTTTAGCTATTAACCTTGATTTGACTGATGCATAAACAACCAGGTTGCAACAACTTAATGAATTGGATGAAAAAAGACTAGATGCCATTCATCAGACAAATATGATTCAACAACAAAGAACAAAATGGCATGATAAAACCATCAAGCATAAGCAATTCCAAAAAGGTAATTAGGCTTTACTGTATGATTCTCGGTTTAAATAATTTCAAGGGAAACTACGTACAAGATGGCTAGGACCTTAGGAAGTGGACACTGTTTTCCCCAATGGAACAGTAAGGCTCCTCACAATTGACGACTCTAAAACACCATTATTAGTGAATGGTCATCAACTCCGTCTGTACAGTATCCCATTTCCAAAGAAGATTTTAAGGCCACATGTGTGGTAGATTAATATTATCTCTTTTTAGAGGAGCCTCTTGCCCCTCATTGCAATTAATTTTTCTGAATTTAATTTCTTTAGTATTAGATTAAATTTCTTCTACTAATAATCCCTGTCAAGAAATGGCATGTTACAATTGATTCTTTTGCAGATTCTCAGGCCTACCAAGAAAGGACAATCTTACTACAAGAAGATCCAAGCTTCATTTTGCAAAGCATTGCTCCCTCTTTCTTCAATCCATTCATCCTCACTTCCCATTCAACATCCCCATCATTCATCCTTATTTATTTTCTTTCCTTTCCATTCCCTTTCCCCATTTTCCCCCATTGCTGAAACACCACTGTTCAACAACATTTTTCCCATTTTTCCCATTGCTGAAACACCACTGTTCAACAACATTTTGCCCTTTTTCCCATTGCTGAAACACCACTCTTCAACAACATTTTCCTTATTTTCCCCATTTTTTTACCATTGCTGAAACGCCACTGTTCAACAATATTTCACCTTTTTCCCATTGCTGAAACACCACTCTTCAGCAACATTTTCCTCATTTTTCCCATATTTCCCATTGCTGAAACACCACTGTTCAAAAACTTTTTCCTCATTTTCCCCATTGCTGAAACACCACTGATCAACAACGTTTTCCCTATTTTTCCCATTGCTCAAACACCACTCTTCAACAACATTTTCCTCATTTTCCCATCTTTCCCATTGTTGAAACACCACTGATCAACAACATTTTTCCCCATTTTTCCCCCCTGCTGAAACACCATTTCTTCAACAGTATTTTCCATTGTTAAAACATCACTCTTCCAATTTTTCCATTCTTTTCCTGTTGTTGAAACACCACTTTCTCATCATTTCCTGTCAATAAAAACATCTGCTTCAGCTCTTTCTCTCTCACTTCTCCTATTTTCATACTACATTCTGTCCTTTCACGACCTTCTCTCATGATTAAACAAACCCTTGATACAATTTCTCTAATAAATCCAAAGTCTCTCCCATGGTTACTGTAGATCTATTATGGACAGACACTATATTTTTTGAAGTACAAATCAAAGGTAAAGATGAGGTATGTAAACTTTATATGTAAATAAAATTGAACTATGGCCAATGAGAAGATCCCGATTCATTATTATCATTCACTTAAAGTCACTATTTTAGCCATAGTTTGGGGGGGGGNCCATCATTTCATTTTTTTTTCACCACCATTTGCATGCCTTCATCTAAAAAACTTACTTTGTTCGGAAGTGGTTACTTGACTCTCTGACTGTGCATTCTACTAAGCTGTTAGCTATGGGAGGCCCTGTTATACGATACGAACCTTCCACGATAACCCTGCTAGAATTGTATCCAGAAGTCTACCAGATCTTTCAGCAGGCAGGCTGGCTGAGTTATTTTGAGAGGCTCCAGGGATTTGATCAACAATAGGTTCTTCAAATTGCTCAGAATCTTCAACAAGACCATTCTGTTTTTCAAGGGGTTCGGATTCCAGTCACATAGGATGATATAGCACAGGTCTTGGGTCTTCCCATCACTAGCATTCGCTGGTTCAGCCGCAAACACATTATCCTTAATGCCCAACAAGATTTTCTCTTGCCAGGAGAACAAGTTGAGCCTAAAGGCCGGGGTGTTCGACATAGCTCGTTGCGACCTCCTTGGCTGAAAGTTATAGAGTTTGTCAAACACTATCTCACCTATGAAAGATGATACCAGGTAGTTTACTAGTACGATTTTGTCTTATTAACTCATTTACAACATGCTAGATTGGTGAATATTCCCTACTATCTGCTCGAATGTCTTAGAAATATGTCACATTATCGTAAAAAGGCTAAAATCCCACCCTTTCCCTCATCCATCACTGTCTTGTTCAACTACTCATCCAAAAGGGTTTTTCCCAACAAAACCCTCCCCTAAAAAATCCACCCATAAACCTTCAGGAAGCTGGTGAACATCCTGAAAATCCTCATGAAGAGCAACGACAAAACCTTCCCGACCCTCCAAAAATACTTATTAATCTGCCTACAGATCTAATTGATCCAATTAACCCTCCTACCATACCAAGTCCACCCCACAACTTACCAAAATCATCTACTCTTACTGTTCATATCCTTAGCGATGATTCTAAAGCAGATAAACCTAATAACCCTCCCTGCCCCATCACCGAGGAAAAACCCACACACAAAAGAAAGAAGAAAATTCCTACTTTTCCTTCATTTTTACCAAAAAAACGAATGAGGGCTTCAACAAGAGAAACCACTACTGCCACTGCCCTAAACCCTCAACCCATTTGGCTAAAAACCCATACACCTCTACCCTCCCAAACCCCATAATTTTTACCTGTTCAACCCATGGGCACTGAAACACAAGAACCAAAAGCCCAAGATGCTGCGACATCATTTTCTTTACATCAAGTAGCTGAAACAAAAGAACCAACTACTCATTCAGTAGCTGAAACACAAGAACCAACTGCTGACTTCATTCCTGAAATACAAGAATCAGATGCCCAGGATGCTACAACAATAGCTATTACACAAGAACCAACTACTCATTCAGTAGCTGAAACACAAGAACCAGCTACAACTGAAACACAAGAACCAACTGCTGACTTTATTCCTGAAATTCAAGAATCACATGCCTAGGGTGTGGCAACACTATTTTCCTTACATCAAGTGGCTGAAACACAAGACTCAACTGCTGATTTTGTAGCTGCTCCACAAGAACCAGCTACCGAGGTTGTGACCACTACACAAAAACCAGTCACCTCTCTTGATACACCAATGACAGATCAACAACTAGAACCAACAATGGCTTCTCTCTTACAAGAGAACGAGTTTCTAAGATCAAAACTGGAAGCTTACAAACAAGAGCTGGTAATGGCAAAGGAAGCTTATGATAGGGAACTTGATTTGTATACCTTAGCTTGCGTAGCGGCCATGGTGGAGAAAAACACAAAATATGATCAGTGTAGAGAGTATATGTGCAACCAATGTGCGAATATTTATTATCAAGCAGGCTACAAAGTGGTTCAAATTCCAATGCCTGGAGCTTCCCCTGCACCTACTAATTTTGCAGTTAAAGAAGAAGAACACCCTACTGTTACACAAGAACCAGTAGGACCTTTCACCTGGCCTACAACAACTGCTACATCTGAAGCCCCTATTTTTATTAGTAAAGTTGTACAAACACTGCCTATTGATGAATTTTCCCCTCCTAGCAAGATTAGTACCCCTACTCTTGTGGAACAAGCCACTCAGACCCTACCTCAACCTACCACTTGTGATGCTGAAACACAAACTCAACCATGGAATGAGCAGGCAATAATGGACAAATGGAAAAAGGAGTTTGCTATTACATAGGACAAGAGTCTGTAGGAGCATAAACTACTTTGGCTGAACCACATCTATTCAAACTGGAAATCTTTGGAGAAAACATGCCCATAAGAAGAAGAATGAAGAGTTAAAAGGAAAATTGCTCCTGATGTTTGATTTGGTACAAAAATTGTTGGCTGCTAGGAAACCATCCTCAAATTACTCTCTGTTCCTTATAGAATGACTTACACTTTTTTCAGATTAAATCAATAAAAGAAGGAAGACCCTATGCAGTGCTCAAACTAGAATATTTTGTTAAAACCTTTGCAGAAGCCTCTACTATGGATCAACATCTATTATGTGAGGTATATCTTCATAATGAAGCTATTCATGAGAACATACAACTTAATCTCAACCCTCTTGTTGGTGATATCCAGATTCGGGCACTAGTCTCCTTCCTTACCAACCGGATTACATGGCAGAATGATTTTCTATATGCTAAGCATAATGAAGATAACCATCTCCTTTGGATACGACCAGAACCATAGAACACTGCCACCTTTGTTGTAGAATATTACAAATTTTTGAAGAAACCAGGGATGACTCAATACATAAGGCAACTACAGGCAACAATACTTCAGGATTGCCAACAATTTATTAAATCCACAGAGACTACTACCCTAGAAGAAAATAGCATGTTTTGGCAACAATCTTCTGATAAAAGGTAGGAACAAAATCCCTTTAGTCCTACCAATCTTGAGACAACAATCTCTCGGGTACCAAGTTACATCAAATGTGTCCAGCAATGTGCTGAAAATTGGATAGGTTATCAACTCCATTTTCCCATTCTGTGGATGCCAGCAGAGAAGTATCAAGTTCATCATAAGTTTCCCAAGAAGGTTGAAGCAGCATCCTAGCAAAGGCTACAAAGTGTTCAAGGATTCAGAGCTCCAACAGACAATACTTTCCACAACTACTGCTTAAGTAATTTGCACACTCAGATTCGGTATCCGGATTCTGATTTAGATTGAAGTTGTCCGAGGACATGCAACCTTTTTAGTTGGGGGGGATGTTAGGACCCTATGATGTACCTTTTTGCTCATACTTTTTTCTATCATGACAACCTTTTCCCATTCATATTTAAGCCTACATTATCACCTTAACCTATTTCTCCAAAGGTATATAACGTTTCTTCTCTTTGATATATGTTTAATTTGTTTTACATGTAATTTTACATTACTCTCATACTTAGCCATTAATCAGAAATATATAGTTGCTGAAATAGTTTGAAATGCACTTAATGTACTGTTGTTTCTTGAAGACCACATTGTTGAAACAATCAACAACACAGAAATCCCGTTGCTGAAACAGTCCGTGATTTGCTATTCTGCAACATCATTTCACATACAACAGTTACACTGGCTGCAACAACTGTACCTTAAGACGACACCATTACAACCAACGTTGCTACTTGAGACCACGTTGTTGAAACATTCCATGATTTGCGATGTTGAAATAGTATTTTACAAACAACAGTAACAAGAAAAGATAAATAAAGAAGCTGTTACACCGGCTGCAACAGTTGTACCTCAAGCCAACACCATTCCAACTACTGTAACAACATTTTGCTACGGGAGATCAGAATATCCTATTCCAGCATAGAAGATTAGATCAGACTAAGAATAGCATTTGTATGTACACATGTAATTTTATGATTAATTGTATTAAGAGGTTTATCCTCTTTAAATAGTGGAGAAATCAACATTAGAGGGAGATTACGAAAGGCTTAGCTAGAGAGGAATTATAGAGAAGGAGCGTGTTCATTTTGAATATTGTAACTTGACACATTTGACAGATGAATAAAAGATTATTCTGAGCATTTCTTCTTAGTTCCTTTCATTTATGGGGAATCTTGTGAGAAAGAGAGGTCCCACCTTTTTCACAAGATTCACCCATTAGTTTCTGTAGTGTGTTAGTATTGTTTTTATTCATACCTTGTTAAAACTCTGTTTTGCTGAAGCTCTGTTTCCACTGCTTGTTACATTGTTTTCATACAATTCATTCCTAGGTAATTGTTAATCATTTTGATTGGTAATTCTGTTTGTAGAATGAGTTTATGAAAGTGTGATAATCAGAGATAGGTGTTGAAGATTCTTGCTTTGAGGGATAGGGTCATGTTCTCTGTTACAGGATAGTTAGTCTTCGGTAATTGTTAATCATTCTGATTGGTGATTCTATTTGATGAGTTTATGAAAGTGTGATAGTTAGAGATAGGTGTTGAAGATTCCTGCTTTGAGGAATAGGGTCTCGTTCTCTGTTCAGAATTGTTGGTCTTCTTTGATATTTCTTAATGTAATCCATGATTCTTTTGATAATTATTTTCCTTTGAATCTTAAATTCTGCAATAGATAGATTGATTTTACTATAATTCAAAGTAGAACTTCAGTCTGTTCAAAGCAAGGTGTGATTAGTGTACTTTTACTACAACTCTAGATTGCTTTTGAGATTGAGTATATACAATGTGTGATTGCCTTTGAAAAAAATAGACTTCCTTGGGTTGACAATTTATGAACACTTGATTGTTTAATTAATAAGCAATTATAGTGACCAATAGTCAGGACCATCCATTCGAGGAGGACAGGTGGCAGATAATCAAGGGATCTCACGAACTCTGAGGTTCACGAGGTAAGAGCCCAAAGGTTGGGTGCTCAAAGTCACGAGTGGTGAAGTCATGAGGAGCGGAGATAACCATTGGATTCAGAGAACGAGAGGACCGTTGGATCAGGAACCCCATCTCCTATCGCAAGTTCGGGGGTTCGAAGGTTGAAAGGAGTCATTTTTGACTTCATGAGTAGTGAAGTGTCGAGAGCCGAGCACGAGAGAACACGTGGCAGAACTTCAAGGAGAGTCTCGTGTGATTTACAGGTGGGCACGCGTTGCCCGGAAAGGAGTCAACACCCTGTTGACTTCTCGCGTCTCGGGATTTCAGAGAAGAAGAGAACGAAGGCTCAATGCTCCAACTCATGAGGTTGCGAGTTGTGAGAAGTGTGAAGAGGAAGTCAACCATTTATGACTTTCACGTCTCGGGATTTCAGAGAAGAAGAGCACGAGAGCTCAACGCTTCAACCCACGAGGTTGCAGGTAGCAAAAAGTGTAAAAGGGAAGTCATGCATCACATTTCCCTAAATCATGAAAAGTCGATAAGAACTTGGCTAGCTTAAGCATGTAGACATGGGATAGGGTCATGTGGACAAGATCTCAAGGGGCAAACCTATCACTAGCTAGCCCTATCGGGGTTCGGCGCTTCGCCGTGTCGGGGTTTGCAGAGTTGAAAGACTCGACACTGTAGTAGTGATGAGTCACGAAGAGCAAAAGAACTCCATACTTGTTCGGCCTGTGGTTGCGACCCATGATCACATGGAGGTGGACAAGGAAGGAACTAGCTTATGCTAAGACCCCCATAGGTATTTCGGGGATTTTGATCCTCGAGAATTCGATCAAAATTTTTGTTTTCCTTAGTGGGTATATGACAAATTGGTATCAGAGCATGGTTACAATGAGTTGCACAAAAGCTCTGTTCGGAACACTCCTAAAAAGAGTAACCCCCCCTGTCTTAACCTTCCTAATCAAAAGATGAAGTTAAGAATGAAAAACCCCTATTGTGTGTGTGTACATGTGAAAATATGAATTATGTACTGGTTATAAATAAATAAAAATATTGACTAACAACCAACATTTTCTTTTCCTTTTGCACACAAGCGGAAGATAAACCGCGGGGAAATTATCAACGCATAGTATGGTGATTCACCATGAAGTGGGAGAAGAATCCCACAATAGAGACGAAGAGTTTGACGAAAGGAGGGTAGTAGGGACCCCTCTAGATATAGCCGAGACTGTGAGGAGCCTCATGGTCGAATTACAAAGTTGTAAGGTTGACAATGAAAGGATGATGAAAGAACAAGAAAAGCAAATAGAAATTAACACAGTTTTACTGTAGAGTTTATCCGATCTACAAAGACAAATGTAGCATGAACCTGAAACTCAGAAATATGGTCATATCAGTGGCCACACTGAGAGGATCACCTCGAAAAAGGTCCACCCCATAGGTAAAGGACCAGTGTCGAGTGATTCCTCTAAGAAGGAGGCTAGCAATTTAGATGGCTCTTCTAGCAGCAGAACCAGTTCCTATTCTCGAAAGAAATAGAAGAAGAAAAATCTTTCCAAAGGTCAAAAATTTGAAGAATTCAGAAAGGCCAAACCACCCTCCTTCGATGGTGAAATAAAGAAGGGAGAGGAAGCAGAGGCCTGGCTTCTTGGACTAAAGAAGTATTTCAGAGTCCATGACTTTTCAGAAAATATGAAGGCCCGAGTGGCCACCTTCAACTTGAACAGAAAGGCTTCCATTTGGTGGGAAAACCTTAAGAATGTAAAAGGGTTTCATGAAGAGGACCTGTCTTGGGAACGGTTTGAGAAATACTTCCGAAAGAAGTATCTGCCGAAAAAATATTTCGATGAAAAGACTAAAGAGTTTTATGAACTCAAACTGGGACAACTAACTATAGAAGAATATGTCAACAAATTCCTCGATTTGTTGAGGTATGTACCCTATATCAAGGCGGAAAAGGCAAAGGTGCAACGCTTCATCACTGGACTACCTAAGGACTATCAGAATAGAATTGAATTCGATGAGCCAAAGACTCTAGAAGGCACTATTCGAAAGGAAACCTATTGTCATGAACAGTTTGGGCATTGAGCAGAACCTCGCGAAGGATGGAGATAGAAGAATAGTTCAAGATTTCAGAAAAGGGGAATTAAATCCCCAGGATTTAAGAACTATAAGAAGAACCCAAGAATGAGCTTCCCAGCCTAGAGTATGCACCAGCATAATTTTCCCTCCTTGAGTGGAAATAAAACTTCTAGACCCATAACAATGAATACTGATAACCCAAAGAAAGAACTTTTGAAATGCTGGGGTTGAGGGGAAGAACATCTTCTGAGAGACTGTCCACATTGACAATAGAATAGTCGAAGAATTTATAACATACAGGAAGCTACTACCATCAATGATGTGGCCGGGAGTGTGCCACAAATTTATGCAGCCTTGGATAATAACCAAGCCGACCACCAATCTTCAGTAGTGGAAATAGAAGGTATGATTTCCAACCATCTAGTGTCTGTTTTAATTGACCCTGGTTCAAATTTGAGTTATATAGCCCCTAAAGTTGTTGACAAGTGTAAACTATAGGCACAAAAACATACCAAGCCATGGTTGGTATAGTTAGCCACTGGCACCAAAAGGAGGATAGTAGAGGTCATACCAGCCTGCCAATTAATGTTGGGTGAATTCCCCACCCAAACAACCCTTAACTTATTACCTCTGGGATCATATGATCTGCTGATTGGTATGGACTGGCTAGCTTCCCATAAATCCAGATTGGACTGTTACCATAAAACCTTAGAATGTGTAAGTAAATAAGGGAAAAAGATAACCCTTCAAGGGATCTAAAAACCTGTCTCAATGAGACAAATATCAGCTCTACAAATGAGAAAGTATTGCCAAAAGGGATGTACCCTATATGCAATACAGATGTTGAAAACAATCGAAGGTGACAAACCAAGCCCTGATGATCACCCTATCCTGAGAGAATACAGAGATGTGTTTTCAGAAGAGGTACCGAGTTTACCTCCAAGAAGATACATAGACTTATCGATAGAACTTGCACCAGGAATGGTGTCGGTGTATAGAACACCCTACCGGAGGAGAACACCCGAGTTAGTTGAACTCAAGATGCAATTAAAAGAAATGATGGATAAGGGCTATATTCGGCCTAGCATGTCTCCATGGGGAGCACCAGTCCTGTTTGTGAAAAAGAAGGACGGTACCCTTAGACTGTATATAGATTATAGGCAACTCAATAAGGTAACCATAAAGAACAAGTACCCCTTGCCTAGGATCGATGACCTGTTCGATCAATTGGGGGTGCATATATTTTCTCAAAGATTGATTTGAGGTCGGGATACCATCAAGTCCGAATCAAGGGTGAAGACATCCATAAAAATTCCTTCCGAACGAGGTATGGTCACTATGAGTTTGTGGTGGTGCCATTTGGGTTGACCAATTCCCCTACCACTTGATGAACAATGTACTCAACAAGTTCCTAGACAAATTTGTGCTTGTTTTTATTGACGATATATTAATTTACTCCAAGAATAGAAAAGAGCATGAGGAGCATCTTAGACTTGTGTTGCAAGTGCTAAGAGAACATCAGCTCTATGCCAAATTCAACAAATGTGAATTCTTCCAGAAGGAAATACATTACTTAGGCCATGTTCTCTTTGAAGAAGGGGTAGCAGTAGACCTTGATAAAATCAGGTCTATCATGGAATGGCCTACCCCAAAGGATGTTTTGGACATCAGATCCTTTATGGGATTAGCAGGATACTATAGGAGATTTATAAAAGGATTCTCCAAGATTGGTTGTCCAATCACTGCCCTCTAGAAGAAGGGGACAAAATTCCTGTGGACACAGAAATGTGAAGAAATATTTCAAACCCTAAAACATATACTGACCCATGCACCCGTGCTGAAGATCACCGATCCAGAAGCTGACTTCCTCGTGTGCACATATGCCTGTAAGGAAGGGCTCGGAGGAGTCGTTATGCAAAAAGGAAGTGTGATCTGCTATGAATCCAAAAAATTGAACGAGCATGAAGTCAACTATATGACCCATTATGTAGAACTGGCTGCCATAGTGCATGCCTTGAAAATGTGGAGGCATTACCTCCTGGGAAGAAAATTTGTACTTATGACAGATCACTGTGGATTACAATACCTGTTTGATCAACCAAAGCTCAATGCTAGACAAGCTAGGTGGATGGCCCTCCTTAGCAAGTTTGATTTCGAAATCAAACACATTAAAGGAAAGGAAAATAGGGTGGTCGATTCCCTTAGCAGAAGTATGAAAATAATTCACCTAGCAGCAGTGAGCACCTACGAGACAAATTTCAAGCAAAGAATCAGAAATGCACAAGAAACAGACCCCTTCATCCGGACCGTGATCATGTACCTACAGCAAGAACCCGCCGTAGTAAATATGAAGGCTACCAAAAGACCGAGGGAGGTCTGCTCACTTACAGAAGAAAATTTTATATTCCAGATTGTGACGACTTGAAGAGGTTCATTATGGATGAACTACATAAAAGACCCTACTCGGGTCATCCAGGATACCAGAAAATGATCACTGCCACCAGGAAATTTTTTTATTGGCCTGGATTGAAGAAAGACATAGCCGAGTACCTAGCCAAATGCATAGAGTGCCAACATGTTAAAGCATAACATCGACACCCAACAGGATTATTGCAACCTTTACCAATCCTATAATGGAAATGGGAAACCATCTCCATGGATTTCATCACTGGATTACCAATCTCAACCAAACAGAATAACGCCATTATGGTGGTGGTGGATAAATTGAGAAACTCTACTCACTTCATCCCCATCAAGTTGACATGCAAGGAAATCAATATCTCCCAAGTATTCATGAAAGAGATATTCAGACTGCATGGTATGTCGAAAGAGATCGTGTCTGACAGAGACATGAAATTTACTTCCAACTTTTGGAAATCACTGATGGCTGGTTTAGAGACCAAGTTGTTGTTTAGCACTGCCTATCACCCTCAAAATGACGGACAAACAGAAAGAGTGAATCAAATATTAGAAGAAATGTTAAGGATGCATGTAATGCATCAACCCAAGAAATGGGAAGACTACCTACCACTGGTAGAATTCACCTACAACAACGGCTACCAAGCATCCTTAAAGATGAGTCCCTTTGAAGTCCTCTATGGTAGACCATGCAACACTCCTATCAGTTGGAGTAATCCTATAAACAAGATTTCTTTTGGACCCGATATGTTGAAAGAAATGGAACAACAAGTGACCCAGATAAAACAAAACCTGAAGGTCGCTTAGAACCGACAGAAAAGTTATGCCTACCAAAAGAGAACTCCAAGAGAGTTCCAAGCGGGAGACCATGTATATCTCAGATTTAGGCCCAGGAAGAGTTCCCTGAAAATGGGAGCTTGTTCCAAGTTGGCACCTCGGTATTGTGGACCCTTTGAGGTTCTAGATAGAGTGGTACCTGTAGCCTATAGGCTAGAACTTCCTCCCACAGTCAAAGCACATAATGTTTTCCATGTCTCATTATTGAAGAAATATGTACATGATGCTAACCATATAATTGATTGGTCTGTGATTCAGGTGACATCGGAGGGATAATTTCTACCAGAACCCCAATGCATACTGGACAGAAAGGAAACCTTGCTCTGGAATCAAACCATTGCACAAGTCAAGGTGCAATGGAAACATTTTGTCCCAGATGAGGCTACATGGGAAATGGAGGATTCCATGAGACAAGCATATCCGATTTTGTTTACTTCTGTACATGCATGCCATGTTTATAGATAAGAACATCGAGGACAATGTTCCTTTAAGGGGTAGGGAATTGTAACAACCACTTTCCCCCAGTTTGTAAAAATAACTATACTGGCCAAGAACTGTGGCAAACCCAAAAATGTGAATAATATTATGTATATATATATATTGCAGGACTGCTGAGAGGGGATATGCTGAAAAAGAAACCACGATGGTTGAAGAAAGGTGGTGGAAGGCACCTGGAAAGGTGGCATTAACTTCCACTAAAACCAATACCGTATTTGGACTCCACTGGCCAGGAGAACCAAGAGCGGCTCGCTGGCCCCAAATTAAATGACTTGCCAGGATTGGTAGGTAAATGGCTCCTTATGAGTAATGAGGGATGGGAAGGGGTGAACAACCCATCCGCAGTGTCATCAAGCTTGACCAGTGTGAGGGAAATCATTCCACACGCAACCTCGCAAGAGGAAAAAGGCGCGAGGGAGAAGCGAGAAGGGGGCAGATGCGAGGGGAGGAAGAGAACTCTAGAAAACACAGAGTGAGTGATAGCAGAGAAGGGGGAGAGTAACCCTCATTCTTGGTCACTGCAAAATAGAGATGCAGTCTCACAGCATCGTGGTCTCAGCTTGGGGGTGGCTAGTGGTAAATCCTATCGGAATCGCTGAACCTATAGTTGGGTGTAAATGAGCATCCCTCTCAGCAGTTGCACTCACTTCTGGTGTTATTTCTGATAATTGTTTTACATCTCGCATCGTGAAATTTATATGCTAACATATATTCTCTTAGTCTGTGCAGTTTTATGAATGGTTTGAGTATAAGACTGCCTGTGTAGTGTTTTGATTCAGGAATGGTGGTTGCATGCTTATAATGGAAGGGCCATGTATGGCTTATGTTTATAAATAGATTTATATGTATATACGCACATTGAATCAACTCAGAATTCAAGTCGTTTCTTAGGAAATCTATACCCTTATCCATCTCAAGTAATACCCTGGGTAGATCTCCCCATAGAGACACCATTCTTAGAAATCTCACCAAGAACCTGGAAAAAGGATTCAAAAGTGCAAGCCTTAGCAACCCAGTATGAGGAAGAATGATCCTCTTGAAGTCCCGAAATGGGAGCATAGGGATAAGTATCGATCGACGGATGAGATCTTGTCGGAAGATCTATGGTCATTCATGACCATTAGATTAGAAGAATACATGAGGGCGTTAAATGCCTTAACCTCTTTTTCCTTCATCTTCGTGAGTAGTGAAGAAATCGGGACCGTAGATCCCCAAGGTCTGTGGGAGCATCTGGACCATTGGTTTCTCCATATCTAGGGAGCAGTGGGAGAGTGCACAGCATGGGACATATATGAGCTGTCAGATATTAGTTAGAAAACCTAACAGCCGTTGGATCTATCAAGAGTTGCATGAGGTTTAAATCCTCACACATAGAGAAACAGAGCGAAAGTCTCGAGAAGGAGATCATATCGGGATATCAGTATTCAGGAATTTGAGAGTCTGGGCACTCGACATCAGAAGTCCCAAAATAGTGAAAGGGGATGTGAGTCGTCCATCTACGGGAGGATGCGTGTCACAGAATCATACGTTTTGGAGATTCGGGCACTGAGACTCACAGAGGTGAGCGCCTAGCCCTTGCGAGTGGCGAAGTCGTGAAAGAATCCGAGCCATCCATTTGCAGGAGGAAACATGTCGCAAGATCCTCTCTATCGGGGATTTAGAAATCGGGAGTCAGAGGAGGAAGTCTCTTGACCTCGCGAGTGGAAAAGTCGTGAGAGGGTCAGGACCGTCCATTCGAGGAGGACAGGTGGCAGAGAATCAAGGGATCTTGTGAACTCATAGGTTCACGAGGTAAGAGCCCAAAGGTTGGGTGCTCCAAGTCGCGAGTGGCGAAGTTACGAGGAGTGGAGATAGACATTGGATTCAGAGAATGGGATGACCATTGGATCAGGAACCCCATCGCCTATCATGCATTCGAAGGTTCGGAGGTTGAAAGGATTCGTTTTCGACTTCATGAGTAGCGAAGTGTCAAGAGACCAGCACGAGAGAACACATGGAAAAAATTCAAGGAGGGGCCTGCGTGATTTATAGGTGGGCACGCATCGCCCGGAAAGGAGTCAACACCCTGTTGAATTCTCACATCTCAGGATTTCGGAGAAGAAGAGCATGAAGGCTCAATGCTCCAACTCACAAGGTTGTGAGTTGCGAGAAGTGCGAAGAGGAAGTCAACCATTTCTGACTTTCGCGTCTGGGGATTTCAGAGAAGAAGAGCACGAGAGCTCGATGCTTCAACCCACGAGGTTACGAGTAGTGAAAAGTGTAAAAGGGAAGTCATGCATTGCATTTCCCCGAATCACGAAAAGTTGATAAGCGCTTGGATGGATTAAGCGTGTAGACGCGGGATGGGGTCATGTGGACAAGACCCCAAGGGGAAAACTTGCCACTAGCTAGACCTGTCGGGGTTCAGCGCTTCGCTGTGTCGGGGTTTGCAGAGTCGAAAGACTCGACGCTCTAGTAGTGCTAAGTCACGAAGAGCGAAAGAATGCCATACTTTTTCGGCTTGTGGTCGCTACCCACAATCACATGGAGGTGGACAAGGAAGGAACTAGCCTATGCTAAGACCCTCGTAGGTATTTCGGGGATTTTGATCCTCTAGAATTCGACGAATTTTTTTTTTTTCCTTAGTGGGTATATAACACTATCATATCGCACAGGGACTTTCACTCAGCTCTACAAGTCTTACAAAAAATGCACAAAGCCTTGATCACACAGATCCAACTCTTGGCACTTAGCCTACATCATATAGATATATCATCCACTACTTCTTTATATGGCCTAGAAATCTATATATACATACAAAATATGCCTAAACATGGGTAAACCCATGGGCCAACATCCCCTTCAAATTACATATTCCCAAAAACCCAAAAAGGGGGCCAAGATCCCGTGATCTCCACTTCGTCTTGCGCTCCTCCTTTGACAGGCTGTCGAAGTTCCAAAATAGGTCATCATGACCAAGAAATTCCCAAAACTTGGACAAGGGCCAACAAGCCCTCAACACTCACCTGTGACTCTTCCTGAGTCACTTTGGTCTGAGCAATTCTACCTCAAACTCCTCGAGCCTGGATCGAGCTTCTTCAACTTGCTACTTTGTTGTGGCCTCTTGTTCAGTGAATGCCTGGATTACTGTGTCATTCACTGTCCCTTCTAGGAACTGTTCTACTACAGTGACAACCTATTCTAATTATGCTCCTTATCTCTCCATGATCTGAAAATAGAAGTCTGACTTGTTATGCTATGCACGCACCCCCTACTTCAATAAAATAAACCTTACAGGACCTTGCTTCATGTGTTTAAGATATGCAAGATGGTTTATGTGTTAAGTTCATGCTTCTTCTTGTCAATTTTCATGTGTGAGGAAATTTTCTTTTAAAATATTAAATATGTGCTCTAAACAAATATACAACAACATAACTTGCAACAAATAACACATCAAACTCACAACAATACCAAGATGATAAAGGAGTTCACCCCTCTATGGGCTACATCTCCTTGAGCCCCCTTCAATGGACTTGGCTCTTTGGGATTAGTTTGTCAAATGTTCTTTTACAAGCTGCTGCTCAACTCCAATGGATTTACAGACTATACTATTGGTTTCAGAATACATAAAAACCCCAAAAATGACTATTATAACTCTGAAAATGGATCTTGTCTCATCCAGTCATGACCTCTTCAACATGTGGCCTCCAAGCTTCCCTGAGCTTCTCTGTGGAAAAAACACCTATAAAGTCCTGCAATGGATCTGAAACCTATCCCAATGTGTTCAGAGCATAATAATTAGTCAAAAATGACTATTCATTCTCATAAAATAGACATGTGCTCATCTGAGCAAGGCCTCAAACAATGAGGGCTTCAAGCTCCATGGAGCTTCCTCAAACTTCAATGGTGAAAACCCTGCAAAATAAGTCTTCAAATGCTTGTGAAAACAGTTCCAATGGACTCAGAACGTCCAAAAACCCCTACCTGGGCTTTTACGACACCTCATTTGGCCAAAAAATGAAGAAGTTAGGCCTTCTGCCATTTTTCTCCTTCAAGCTTGTTGTCTCTGGTTCGCCATTTCACACCTGTGTGTGAGTGACCCTATCTTCTGGGCATTTTCCGTGCCTAAACCTAGCACATGCATGCATTCCGAAATTGGTGCCAAATTGTCGCACTGTTAGCGGAATTAGAGCCCCCAAGGACGGAGGTGTTGGACGCATGGGGGACCATATGGCCACGTCCCAACGCAATTTCGGGCTCAGCGCCAAAGTTAAACTAGGACTTGACAAGTGTCCAAATGAATGGGTGTTAACTGTTTGAATAGTTTTGAAACCCCGCGCCAAACAACCGTGCGCATACATTAATATATGGTTATATAAACTATAGGTTATGGTTTACAAGTCCACGCCCCATTCCTCGTAGCATATGGTCATATAAATGCAAATGTGACCAGGGCTGACTGTTCAATACGCGCCCATTTCCAAAACATAACTCCCGCGCGAATATATGGTTATAGTCATATGTTTAATTAATAAAACCATGGGTTGCAATGTTAAAACCCCGCGCACATGCATAAACTGGTGGTCACATAATACGCCAATACAACCGTGGCTACAACCATTTCATAACCCATATGCACGCGCTCCATAGTATAAGGTGTATGGTCATGTGAAGCAATGATACGACCGCGGGTTATATTTTAAAACACCCCCGCGTGCCCATAAAAATGTATAGTGGTCACATGCATTGGTGATATGACCGCAGGTCACATAATATTTGCGCGCATTTACCATGCAATGGTCACATGTGTAACCACCAAAACCGCGGGCTGGGGCTAAGCCCCCGCCCGACCCCCGCGCCAAAATGTAATAGTTTCAATTTTAAATAATTTTAAACATATACGTATAGTAAGAAACACTATGCGGCGCGTTGGCAAGGCGGAGTTTGTTAAATCTTCCACGGTGGATAGAGGTCCGAGGTTCGACCCCCACGGACCCATAAAATTTTAATAAACCAAACTATCAACCAATAGCCAATAAACGGGTGCCACGTGGCAGCCCATGATTGGGCCACGTGGCACCTTACCATTCATCAAAATCATGCCACGTGTCGCAATATAACTTGCCCAATTGTCAACCAATGAATGCTTGCCACATCAACTACCATGTCACCTCTGCCATATCATCGTATGGCTTCCACGTCAGCGTATGGTCATGCCATGTCAGCATCCGTATGGCCTGTACGGAATGCCCAGTCAACGTCCCATTTTTTTGCCTGTTTGACTTGACGAACAGATCGCGATATCTTCTCCATACGGACTTCGTTTGAGAAAGTAAATATACCGCCGGAATGAGGAAGACGAGACAGATGCAATGTCACCATTTTCGTCGCATTCTGAGCACTTTAAAAATTGAGCTAAAATTTGACCCTTGGTCCAGATTCTGATCAAACCTTCCCACTGAAAGGCTTTTGGACCCACAAAATCTTATGATTATCTATCTAAGCTTCAATACGCTTCTGTTTTCAAGTTCTATCAACTGATTCTACTTGAAAAGTCTTTTCGACAAGCACCTGGATACTTTGACATGCCTTGCACTGCAACTAGCTATGTCCCTCAACCACTGCTCTCTGGCTACTGCTGACCCACTGCTCTCTCTGTGTTTGGAAGACTGCCAACCTTCCCACTGAGAATCAAGTCCCTCTTGTGAACTCTTTGACGTCAGCACAATCTGCTCTCCAATGGCTGCAAAAACTTTCCTGTGACATCTTGTCACAAGCCAAGAAAACCATCAATCTTGAAAACAAATTGACACAAGACTGAAAATGATGCCAACAAAATCTTTTTGCTCTTCAAACAAACTATCGCATCTTGTGCTTCATCAAAGAACATGGTGTTTTCCTCTATCTCAATGTACTCAAAATTGACTTACAAGCCAACATACACAGTCGACTAAACATAAGTCGAAAAACATGATCAACACAACATGGTTGTCAAAAAAATATAGACACAAGTCGAGACTCATGTGAAACATATCAACCTTCCAAAATGACAAGTCGAAAAACATGATACACAATCATGTTACAATCATGAATGTATCATGATGAACTATCACCAAGTTCATTGTTTACGCACTCACAAAAACAAATGCATGTGTATAGCTCTTCAACTCTCCTTCCAGTATAAACATAAGTACATAAACCCAAAACATGTGGGTACTTAAGAGATGAATATGAAAAATGTATATGGCTGTAACATGTTGAAAATAGAAGGCTGTAACAAATGAGCAACACACCCCTCTTTTACATGTTCTTGACGAGGTGGTATAACACAAGTATGCATTCAAAAGTAAATGCATTCACATGCAAACTTGCATCTTGCAAGTTATGATAACTGCTGCAACTTGTCAAACTTCAACAAAAATGAATAGATAAGGCTGAAATGTGCATCTACAACAGAAAGAATGCAAGCCTTACTTACTCAAGAAATCTAACCATTTCTTACCAAGCCAACTCAATGGTGAATTTTTCTGCTGAAAATCGTCTTCTTGTGAATCATCTTGACCCACATCGATGATGGAATCTCCTCTTCCATTCTTGCCAATCTTTTTATCCATCTGCTTCTTGTGCTGACGATGAGCGGCTGGATGCAATGTCCAACATTAGTCAATGAGATGACCCCTCTTCTGACAATGAGTGCAAATCTTTTGCATGCTCTTTTCAAGTTGCCTTTGCTTGGAAATTTTCCTGAAAGTGGTCAATCTTTTCCAACATTTTGAAACATGATGATTATATAAACCACAATATGTACATGGAATTTTTCTTCCATTTTTACATGCAAATTTATCATGCTTGACATAATCAAAAGCAACTGAATTATAGGCAGATTTATACCTTGAACATTCACCTTTATCGCCTCTTTGAGGAGGTGAATTTGAAGAGTTACAAGCGCTCTTTTGGAGACCAACAAATCTGTTCTTGTCCTCATGGCTGTCAAAACTCTTGTGTTTCACACATTTGCATTCTTCTTGAACACAAGTTTTGCATGCTGAAGAGATTGAACTTTCAACAAAAGTTCTTGAACTTTCACCTTTAAAGCCTTCTTGAGGAGGTGAACTTGCAACAAAATTTGTTCTTGGAACTTTTTCCCTTGTCTTCTCAACTTTGGAATTTGCTCCATCAATTCGTTCATAACCAAGACCACAATACTTAGGTCTCTCTTCAACAACAATAGGCTCAACAATGCCTTGTGCATGCTTGCCTA
>ML781850.1:9068-31184 GCA_009831015.1 Picea engelmannii | reverse complement strand
CTGCAACTTTTCAAGAAGTTGGTCTTTCTCCTCCTTCATGGCCATCAACTGCTCTTGAAGGACAATGCTCTCTTCTCTATCTTTCCACAACTCTTGTACCATATCTTTCATGGTTAGCAATGCCTTAAACATCTCTTTGTCAACGAACTTAGATTTGGAAGATGTAGGAGAACTATCCATGTTTGAAGCTTCCTCCATCCTTGCAAGATCAAATTTCAACACAAAACTTGCACAAATACCAATAGCTAAATATCAAGCTATCATTGGCAAATACATGAGCAAAACAAACTATGATTTGATACCATCTGATCTGAAAATAGAAGGCTAACTTGTTATGCTATGCAAGCACCCCCTACTTCAATAAAATAAACCTTACAGGACCTTGCTTCATGTGTTTAAGATATGCAAGATGGTTTATGTGTTAAGTTCATGCTTCTTTTTGTCAATGTTCATGTGTGAGGAAATGTTCTTTTAAAAGATTAAATATGTGCTCTAAACAAATATACAACAACATAACTTGCAACAAATAACACATCAAACTCACAACAATACCAAGATGATAAAGGAGTTCACCCCTCTCTGGGCTACATCTCCTTGAGCCTCCTTCAATGGACTTGGCTCTTTGGGATTAGTTTGTCAAATGTTCTTTTACAAGCTGCTGCTCAACTCTAATGGATTTACAGACTGTACCATTGGGTTCATAATACATAAAAACCCCAAAAATGACTATTAGAACTCTGAAAATGGATCTTGTCTCATCCAGTCATGACCTCTTCAACATGTGGCCTCCAAGCTTCCCTGAGCTTCTATGTGGAAAAAACACCCATAAAAGTCCTCCAATGGATCCGAAACCTATCCCAATGTGTTCAAAGAATAATAATTAGTCAAAAATGACTATTCATTCTCATAAAATAGACATGTGCTCATCTGAGCAAGGCCTCAAACAATGAGGGCTTCAAGCTCCATGGAGCTTCCTCAAACTTCAATGGTGAAAAACCTACAAAAGAAGTCTTCAAATGCCTATGAAAATAGTTCCAATGGACTCAGAATGTCCAAAAACCCCTAGCTGGGATTTTACGACACCTCATTTGGCCAAAAAATGAAGAAGTTAGGCCTTCTGCCATTTTTCTCCTTCAAGCTTGCTGTCTCTGGTTCGCCATTTCGCACCTGTGTGTGAGTGACCCTGGCTTCTGGGCATTTTCCGTGCCTAAACCCAGCACATGTGCGCATTCCGAAATTGGTGCCAAAATGTCGCACCGTTAGCGGAATTAGAGCCCCCAAGGACAGAGGTGTTGGGCGCATGGGGGACCATATGGCCACGTCCCAGCGCAATTTCGGGCTCAGCGCCAAAGTTAAACCAGGACTTGACAAGTATCCAACCGAATGGGTGTTAACCATTTGAATAGTTTTGAAACCCCACGCCAAACAACCGTGAGCATACATTAATATATGATTGTATAAACTATAGGTTATGGTTTACAAATCCGCGCCCCATTCCCCGTAGCATATGGTCATATAAATGCAAATGTGACTGGGGCTGACTGTTCAATATGCGCCCATTTCCAAAACATAACTCCTGCGCGAATATATGGTTATAGTCATATGTTTAATTAATAAAACCATGGGTTGCAATGTTAAAACCCCGCGCGCGTGCATAAACCGGTGGTCACATAATACGCCAATACAACCGTGGCTACAACCATTTCATAACCCATATGCACACGCTCCATAGTATAAGGTGTATGGTCATGTGAAGCAATGATACGACCACAGGTTATATTTTAAAACACCCCTGTGTGCCCATAAAAATGTATAGTGGTCACATGCATTGGTTATATGACCGCGGGTCACATAATATTTGCGCGCATTTACCATGCAATGGTCACATGTGTAATCACCGAAACTGCGGGCTGGGGCTAAGCCCCAGCCCAATCCCCGCGCCAAAATGTAATAGTTTCAATTTTAAATAATTTTAAACATATACGTATAGTAAGAAACACTATGCGGCGCGTTGGCAAGGCGGAGTTTGTTAAATCTTCCATGGTGGATAGAGGTCTGGGTTTCGACCCCCACAGACCCATAAAATTTTAATAAACCAAACTATCAACCAATAGCCAATAAACGGGTGCCACGTGGCAACCCATGACTGGGCCATGTGGCACCTTACCATTCATCAAAATCATGCCACGTGTCGCAATATAACTCGCCCAACTGTCAACCAATGAATGCTTGCCACGTCAACTGCCATGCCACCTCTGCCATATCATAGTATGACTGCCACATCAGCATACGATCATGCCACATCAGCATCCGTACGGCCTGTACAGACTGCCCAGTCAACATCCCATTTTTTTGCCTGTTTGACTTGACGAACAGATCGCGATATCTTCTCCATATGGACTCTGTTTGAGAAAGTAAATATACCACCAGAATCAGGAAGATGAGATGAACGCAATGGCACCATTTTCTTCGCATTTCAAGCACTTTAAAAATTGAGCTAAAATTTGACTCCTGGTCCAGATTCTGATCACTAGTCCTTAACATGGGGTACGACCTTGAGGAGTGAAAAAGTAATATTTTCCCTATTGGAAAAATTGTGGAACGAAAAATACCCTTCGAGTAGATTCAACCATTTATTTACAACATCCAGATATATAAGTCCTTCAAATAATGGAATATCAAAATTTACTTGTACCTTGAAGGGGGTTGCATGGCCGCTTGATGAAGATGTGTCTCCTGTGGGAAGTCATCAAAGGATCTATGCAAAGTTGTCCATCATTTCATTCCTTTGTTGTGCAAGGGCTTGCTCAAGAAATTTTTTAAAAGGATCTCCTACTCCGCAATATTTCTTCTTGTCCCCTATGGGTTTATTGCAATGGCTCGGCGTGGCCAATATTGCAAAGGCTTGACTGGTTCAAGCCCCAACTTCTTGTAGCCAAATCTTTTCGGGGACATGCATGAAGAAAAATAAATGAAGGATAGACTACTCTGATACCACTGATATGGATTTATGAGTAGAAGAAAATGAATAATAGACTGAATACAATAAAATAGAGACACTGAGAACAACAACAAATATCCAGTGAACAATAACTTGTATTGAATAAATAAAATAGGTTGAAACTGTAAAACTGCAAAAATCAAAACAACTTTCTCCAATTGTGGTAGCTATCTCTGAGAAGAGATGTGGTTGTTATGTGCATTCGTCTGAGAAGAATGATTACAATTAGGCTCCAGAGACCTTTTTAACATTACTAATGAATTCCAAAACCCTATACATTAAAAAACCTAACCCTAGGATATGAAATGCCAAACATTATGTGAGCCTGTTGGAAAGGTCTTTTCAAGAACTACACATTATGTTGTCAAACTTTGACTCCATCTATAGTTTGATTGTGGCAAGCCAAAAAAACACTATTTAGGGCCCCAAAACGACCTTGAAAGTATAGAAAGATCTGTTGACATGAAAAAATCCAAAATAATCCAGTTAGATTAGGTGGGGGACCACCAATCTCCACCTGGAAGTTGTGAAGGGATTAAGACAACCTCAGATGTGTAGAACCCACAATTACAAAGAATTATAGAAGAACGTGTTGAACTAAAATTTTTCAATAGGATCTAATTAGAATAGGTGGGTGGCCACCAATATCCACCTGGATCTCTCATAGATGAAATGGATAGAGAATGATCTAGGAGAGATGAAAATCCCACTAGAAATAGGTGTTAAACCAGTGAAACAGAGACCCTAGAGACTGAACCCAATATATAAATAAAAAGTAAAGGAGGAAATAAACCACATTCTAAAGGCATGAGTCATCGAACCGATTGAGGAATCAGAATGGACAAGTCATTTTCTAGTGCAAGACAATAAAAAATGGGGTATAAGAATCTGCATCGAATTGATGGAACTAAATGATGCATGCCTATACAATCCATTCCCAATGCCATTTACAGATGAATTACTTGAAAACCTAGGTGGACAAGAAGCCTATTCTTTCAAAGATGGATTCTCAAGCTACCATCAGATAAGAATTTCATAGGAAGATAGACATAAGACTACATTCGCGATAGAATGGGGAAGTTTTCAATAGAAATCGATGCCATTTGGGTTGAAAAACACACCTGTGGTATTTTCAAGAGTAGTTGTCGCAATGTTTAAGGAGTTTATTCTTAAGTTTCTTGAAGTCTACTTGGATGACTGGACTGTATTTAGCCTCTTATGGGATCATATTGAATTGTTAAGATTGATGTTGGATAGGTGTAGACAACATCATATATCCTTAAACCTAAAGAAGTGTATTTTTTGCGCACAGTTTGGAAAATTATTGGGACACATGGTATGGAAACAAGGTCTAATAGTTGATCCTACAAAGATTTCAGTTATTTTGGACTTACAACCACCCACATCAGTCAAACAGTTACGTGCAACATTTTGTCACACAGGGTATTATAGGAAATTTATCAAAGGATACACACAAATTATAATACCAATGGAAAAATTACTCAAAAAATAAGCGAAGTTTCAGTGGAATGATGACTCTCAGAAAGGATTGGACACACTAAAAAAAAGGCTAGTAACTGCATTGATATTAATTTTCCCAGACTGGAACAAGGAATTTCATGTACATGTGGATGCATCATCAATAGCATTAGGCACTATCTTTCCATATCTAGGTGAGGGAGAGATATATTACCCAATAACCTTTGCAAGTAGGAAACTATCAAAAATGGAAAAAAAATATACCACAATAGAATGTGAGTGATTGGCTATGGTCTATGCGATGCAGAAGTTCATACACTACTTATTAGGATCACACTTTAAGATGTACACCAACCATTTTGTTTCGAGATATCTGGTTAACAAGCCAGTGTTGGGGGGAAGTATTTGCATGTGGATCCTATTGTTCTAGGAATACGACTTTGAATTAGTAGTAAAACTAGGTAAAATAAATGTAGGACCAGATAACTTATCACACATACTATCACGAGAAGAGGAAGGAAACCTGGATGATAGCTTGTTATATACACAATTGTTTTCAGTTAATATGGTGGATGATTATTTTATAGAAATTGTACAATTCTTAAGTACATGGATGGCCCCCTCATACATGATGGTTGCATAGAAAAAGAAGTTGGTATTAAAGGCTCCAGACTACCAATTAATTGCAGGAATATTATATAAACTAGGCGCAGATGGAATACTACGACATTGTGTGGTCGAACAAGAAATAACAACTATATTGGAAGAAGCACACAACATGATAGTAGGAGGACATTATGCAGGTAAATTCATTGCGAAGAAGATATTACATGAAAGACTATTGTGGCCTACACTACATAGGGACACAAAGGAATACTATCAAACATGTGATGTTTGTCAAAGGGTCAGAAAACCCTCTAGAAGGGACCATATGCCATTGAATCCACAAGTTACATTACATGATTTTTATAAGTGGGCCATATAATTCATTATACCAATCAACCCACCAGCATGAATATCAAAGGCTAGGTACATCATTACGACAACAAAATATTGGACTTGATAGGAAGAAGCCACACCAATTACGGATTGTAGCACATAAACTATTGCTCACTTTCTGTTCGAGAGCATAGTAAATTGATTTGGATGTCTAGGAACATTGATGAGTGATCAAGGGACACACGTCATCAATAATACCATGGTAGCTTTGACCGAATAATTCCAAATTCACCACCATAAGAGTACATCATATAACCCGCAGGCCAATGGCACGATATAAGAATTCAACAAAGTCCTAGAGAATGCACTAAAAAAAATCTACAACGTAGGAAGAGACTATGACTAGGACTTAAGACTTCCTGTTGTATTATGGGAATATAGGACAAACAAAAATAAATTGATAGGGAAAACACCTTTCAAGTTGGTATACGAGCAAGAGGAAATAATGTCAATGGAGTTTATTGTATCGAGCATGTGCATCATAGATATCACCAATATTTCAGATTCAGATGAAATACCAGACTGAATATCACAACTGGTACAAATTGAGGAGGATATATTGATCACAGGGTTTCACTAGCAAGTTCAAAAGACAAGGTAAAATCATGTCATGATAGACACATTAATTTGAAAAAAATCCAAGTAGGTCACTTGGTACTACACTATGATAGGAAATTTGTGTAGCACCCAGGGAAGTTTCGTATGCACTAGTTAGGACCATATGTAATCAAGGAGGTGACAAAGGAAAGTGTTGCACAGTTAGAAAAACTTAACAAATAAGAATTGGAAATAAGGATGAATGGAAGTCGGATAAAACTCTATCAAGAGGGCCAACAATCTGCGTAATAGGAGGAACTACACAATGAAAAAAAAAAAGAGAACGCATGCATAAAGAATGACAATGGGAAATGTTTAGATAGGTGAAACTACACCAACCAAGGAGACTAGATGCAAAATAAATGAAACATGTTGTAGTAATTGTACCATCCCACATGACAAGACCATTGAAAGTATGAAAAGGGTGAAAAAATAGTTCTGGGTGGATAAGGACAAGCCATAAAAATACCATTATAACAAAGCATAAAGTCTCCATAAGGCCAAGTCATAAATCCCTCATATTGATAGGGAATAAAAGAAAAACATCATCGATAGGCATTGTAGAGGGGAAGTACATGGCAAAAATCCAATAATGGATTTTTCAATAAAGCACCATTAACACAAACACTTGTCATGCTATAGGAAAACAAGACAAGAGGGAAGGCACGAAGCCCATTGCACAACTAGAAAAGGGGTATAAAAGCTACTAGGGATGCCAAATGTGGGCTATTGTTACTTATCATTACAAGAAAATCATATATCACAGAGCTTGAATGATATACATAGCTCCAACACTTGATAAAGATGATTTAAATACCAAAATGGAACCACCCAAATCCATAGGAGAAAAAACAACTCTACCAAGGAAGAATCGCAATAGAGATCTAGCAGTCAAACCAGAGATTGAGGAAACCCTGGGCACATCCTCATCGGAACCAAGGTTTCCTCGTGAATACATACCTCCTAGAAATGACGATTCCCCATCAATAACAATGCATAAGACTTCAGACTATACGTTGGTGACTCCATACATTTCATAGGAAGTCATCATTGATGAAGACATGTTGGGGAAGGTACCCCAGTTGAAATATGCAGACCATGAAATTATGGATCTGGCAAAGTTCCCTGAACTTGCACCTCACTAATACCTGAAACTCAAGCTATATCCAATTACACAACAAATCATACCAGTTACCAAGGTTTGGGCTAGAGGATTAGAGAAAGTAGGCCTCCTCAACCTATTTGATATCTCACACTTCGGATGCAACAAAAAATTTAATGCATGTGTTAAACTCCTATTATCCTATGTGCATGGGGGGTACATGTGTTAATATTTGCAACATAATTGATATACAAAATCAACAGGTTTCCAACCTAGGGGGAAGACCCTTCTCTGTTAATTACAGAAAAAATGAAAGACATAGCATATTCAGAGGCTATGCGAGTGAAGTTTCACATAGTTAGAGGGGTGCATGGTCTGGATGTGAAAACTATATGTGATCAAACCATTTTAATAGAGACACAAATGTTATCATGTAAGATGCTACAGAAGTGTAGGATGGATCAATTACTAGAAGGGGTAATAACTACGACAAAAAAATGTGTATAAGGAACTACAATGAGTTTGGAACCATTCCTACTAAACTAGTTCCTACTGGACTGCGTAGAAGCCCAAGATAAGGGAATGGAGTTTCACTACCACTGGATCTTGAATTTTACTTCCTTAACATCATGTGGAGAGCCATAGGATGTATAGTTCTTAGGGCTAAGAGGAAAGCCATGCATAATGACAAAGTACCCAAATTTATGGTTTTCAACAAACAAGAGGAGACAAATGGACAAAAACATATAACTATTTATCTACGCTGAAACGATTCAGCATAGTATCCGGAATGCACCACACATGTCACCATAGTTGGTGGAGGAATATGGACCAGTATCGGAGGCTCGTACAGATATACATCACATGTACATTAAATCTAGGAAGGATCCAAGGGACAAGTGGGTCCAAAACAAATACAAGATAACGAAAGAATACATCCATCTGGTCATGAAAGATTGGGAACCATACTGGAAAGTTCCAACACAAGGGGATATGACAACGCAATAAGGGAACGTCGATGTGTAACAACACATATATGTAGATATGGACCCTAGATATGGACCCTCCAAACAATGGGGTAGAGGATACCAATCAAGGAAATGGAACAAAGAATGCACCAGAAGCATAACCAATATACCAAACTCCACAACTCTCACCTAAGACAGGGAAGAAATGATAGGACCAAATCATGAGTTCATTTTCGTGAAAGAAGAAAAAGGCCCAAAATACACCAACCTTCTACAAACTAAAAACTAATGACATGGACATAATTGGATATTGAATAATGTATTCCATGGAGGAATTCCTTGAAGAGACCACAAATAAAGAGGAATAACTACAAGAGAAGGTGCAAGACCAATGCCTAATGTTACAACAATTATTGGAAGCAGTTTGACTGACACATGTGCAAGGATCCGACACATGCCAAGAAGGCATAACAAAGGAAGAAAAGATTGTTGTATCTGCACAACTGACAGTACAGATCAAGGTGATCAAGATCCCAATAGAGACAATCAGGTTACCCAACCCTGAAGTACAAGAGAAGATACATGAACTAATTCGCAATGATGTAGACCCCCTCCCACTCTTGGGGCTCGTGCAACCTCCCGGTCTAGGATCATTTAGTTTCAGAGCTGGATTAGCTCTTAGGATCTTTTTGAGCACCCAAAATCAAACATAGCTCCTTTAACAGATTCTTTCCCTAATGAAAAATCCTCCTTTCGAGGGGCCCTAAGCACTAGCAAAGCCTTCCTGGGAATCGTGGGACAAACCTCAAGTCTCCATAGAATTTGGGAATTCATAACTATCAAGCTGTAAGAGTCTCAATAGAAAAGGACTCCAATCCTTCTGAACATTGAAGTGACATAGCATCGAACCATAACAAGGATCAACGAATCACAACATCCGCACCAATCTATGACGGGGATTGATTTCAAGAAATTCGGGCTTCGACAAGTCTACATGTTCCAACACGTAATGCTCTCAGAGGGCCGAACTCCGAAGAATATCAAACAACTCTTCTTATCCCACCAGCTCAACGATTGATACTCCACTTTGCGAGTTTGATTTTCAAGGGGGTTTTCGAAGTGCCACTCCACAGTTCTACTAGAGCGCCAAACCAACGAACACACACAACAATAAATCAATGGTCCACGCCTTACCATCGACTAACGACCGGGATTCACTCTGGGACTCTGCGATTTTGGAGTTTTAGATGCCTAACACTCTCTATCCTTCGGAGCGTCGAACTGGAAAAGTCGCGAAGGAGCCAAATCTACAGTTCCTACGCCTTGATGGATGGATGACTTGGATTTACTTTGGGCTTCAAAACTTCAAACATTTCTTCCCTTCTTCCTCTCGCAACCTAGGAAAGACGAAATAGTAGAGGTAATATATGCCCTCCACATGTTCCTTTGCTTACCAACAACCAAGATTAACTCTTGCCTTCAATATTTCTTGACCCAAACCAATGTTTTCCTCTATTCCTACAGAGTGCTTAGTCTCTGGACTTCATGATATGATGTCGCGTTTCCCCCATCTATGGATGGCTAGGATTAACTTTGTGATTCAGGACTCCAGATTCCTTGTGAAATTTTCAAGAGTGTCTTCGTTCCTCTAAAGATCTTGACTTCTAGACCTTGCCTATTTTGTTGACACATGTCCAATTTTGATCAATGGCCCAGGTTGATTATGTACTTCAGAACTCCAGGAGTTTCGTCTCCTATGAATCAAAATATGATAAAACTCCTAACTTACGAAGTTTGAAGGATCTACAGGGTTAAAACTCATGCATCTTACCTCGATCCCATGGTCTCTATAGCTTTCACTCAGATATGATGGCTAAGATATTTTCTTCTTCTTTTCTGTTCCTCCTTTTCTCTGGACTCTGATCCAACGGTCCAAATCTTCTATGAAAACTGATTTGAAGACAACTATATCTCCCTCCTCCATTGTTTTCTGCACTTACCTTTCAAAAAATCAATTTTCAATAATTTTAAAGGCTTGGACTTTGATCTTCTCCTGTAAGGCTATCTGCTTGGCCTTGTCTTGCACTTCAGAAAAATGCTAGTCCTCTTGATCTTGAACTTGAAACTATGTCCTTTTTTCACACCCCTTGTGCTTCCCTCACAGTCTAGGACTTAGAATGTTTTCAGTCTCTGCACGTCTTATAGAGCTCATGTTCACACTTGCACTATTCCTCTTGACCTTGCAAACGCTCGGACTCCAAAGGGTTCAATCCATTTTTTCTCTCTAGATGATTTTGTGGTTGTCTATGCTCTTTCTCCTGAGCTTTGGCACTTGAAATATTTGGCCTCGGACGCACTCCTTGTAATTTCCTGAAACTTTCAAAGATTTAGACTTGAAGATCTTCTTGAAAATAATCCTACGCACTTATTTCTCTTTCTCCCGAAATCTGACCCTTAAAAGGTTCTTGACCTTTGCATAGCTTGCAGGGTTTCTATGCACACTTTCACTAACTCTCATGACCTTTGAATTATGAAAATTCACTTGCGCATGACTTGCGCTCTCTATACAAACTTGCACTACTCCCCCTGAGCTTTACCTTATGGTGTGCCCTCTTGTAAACCTTCTCACAAATATTGAAACATAGTTCTCATGCACTCCTTATGCCTAGTCAATGCAGTCCGTGTAGACCCTCCTCCTTAGAGTATTTAGTAAATCTGGCATGTCTTCTCTTGCATTGTCTTCCTCAAAGTGTTCAACAACTCTGATGTGCACTCCTTGCACAATTTCCCTCTTCTAAGATTGATAATGATTTTGGTGTGCCCACATGGAATGCTCTTCCTTGAACTCTAAATAGAGTTCTAGAACACTTCTTGTGCTGGCTTCACAAAGTTTTCAACTACTCTAGTGTGCACTCTTTGTACAATCCTGAGAGCCCAGAACACTAAAAAAAATACAGATATCAAATTTCTATCTAATTCCTACAAAGGGAATATAATATACATCCATGGAATTCATAGAAAAACATAATAAGCACATTCAAAAACATTCAAAACATTCAAAAAACATAAATAACAACACACAAAAACCTCATGGGCAGGAAAAACCACTCTTTGTATTAATATATGAATGGTTTGTACAATGTTTACAAAGATATACTACAACATAGTATTCAACTCTTATCTCCTCTCCTCCCCTATTCTCCTTAGCAACTAATTCTCAAATAATGAATTTTGATACAAATATATTTTTACAAAAGAGGGGCTCCTCGAGCCTTCCTCCCAACTACCTACTCACATTAAATTACATTCCATTAACAACTAGTCTGAATTAGACCTAAATCTATCTACCCGTCATCCATTGAAGGCAACTTCACATATAGCCTGCACAATACACATGGGCTCATCTTTCCTTGATCCTTACAAACTTTAATTACACTCAATTACATTAAAATTTTAAATTCATCTAAAAATTTGAGACAACAGGAACGCCCCTCTTTGGGATCCATTCCCTCCAATTGTGTTGATGCACTATATGCTAACGCATTTGAGGAGGTGGAGAGATGCTCCTACATCACACAAGAACCTAGTTGTGTCACATATGTCAATGGAATTATTACAGTGTTTGCACATAGGGATCATGTAGGAAAAATGTCTTCAAGCAGACATCGCAAATAGTGAATTAGATAAATAAGAATATGATAATATGAAACTATAGAATAAATGTGTCGTTGCAGTATAGGAAAAGTATGTAGTAGAAAAACAAGCTGAACTCAGAGTAAAAGAGAAGAGCGAGGCTGAAGTAAAGGAAGAAAAATTCTTGAAAGAGAAGAGTGAGGAAGAAGTCAGGGTCGAGAAATCATTGAAAGAGAAAGGCAAGGTGAAAGAAAATATCGATAGATATTTCAAGGAAAAGGACAAATTTGAACGAGTGGCAGAGAAAATCTAAGCAACAATCCATAATCTATACAATGAATTCCCCAAAGTAATATTGGTAGTAGAAGCCACAATAGAAGAGTAGGTATCCAAGATAAGCATAGTCATCAAGGGAATTTGGAGCAACATCATCACTGAGTTGTAACTAGAAGAAATAGGCACACCGCTAGAAGAAATAGAACAAAGGGAAGGGATGGCTCAAACATCAATGGAAATATCAATGCTTGGAAAAGGAATGCATAAATATGTTCCATCAAGGAACACACATTTAGACAGAGATTACTAACAACTTAGAGCGGCAAGAACTAGAAGATAAAATAAGGACTACGTAAGAGCAAGTGAATCAGGCCAATGAGTGCGTAAATAATCTACCACTGAGTGCATAAATACTCTACCACCAACAAAAGGAATGACAACAATCCTTGCTAATAGGAAATTTTACAATGCAGTGAAACAGATGAAGGAAGAACATAGGAATATCACGCAAAAATTACAACCACTATAGGACAAGTCCCTCGAGGTACTAAAAGGACTATCTACTATGCAAAGCACTATGACACTAGTGGAACAAGACACCAAAGCAAAACTTACTAATTTGACAATGCAAACGATGGAGGAAATATTGAACAAGGAAGCATAAATAATAGTAGCAGTACATATAGTGAAGGACACCCTCCAGAAATTTGTTGAGACATGGAGAAGCATGACACAACTTGCCTAAGTGGCTCAGGATGAACCACAAGTGAGTGTTGGGGGCCTATCGGGAAAGCCGTTTTGGGGATGGAACAATGAGAAGAGACAAGGTACAAGGAAAATGAATAGGAACGGTGAAGGCATAAGAATATAATGAAGGTAAAATAGATCAAGAAGATAAAAATATCAATGAATAAGAGAGAGGAAAGAGGAGAATATGGGGGATAAGGAAGAACAACTTGCACAAAATATAGGAAAACCAATTGAGCATGAGGTGTATCTATTTCATAATGAGTTTTTTCCACCTGAGCATGAGTTGTAGACAACTCACAATGAGGTGTAAAAAGGCTCTGATTGTAATGTATAAATATTTAAAGAGTGTCGCGAGTTCGATAGAGGAAGAGAGCCGAAGAGAGATTGTTATAGATAGAGAGAAAGAGAGTTTCAGAGTGCATAACATTGTAAAGGAGCTATAGATTGGAGGATAATTGTATGCTAAGCATCCACTATAGTGCATAGCACAATCGAGACACTCAAATATAATAAATAATATGATTGTTTGTGGAGGTAGCCTGGAGTGGGGTGAACCACAGTAACATTGTGTAGAATTGTGCTTTTGGATGTTAATTTATGTATGTAATTTGAATACATGTTTATCTTTAAAGATAGTAATATGTTTATATTTAATGTTGATTATGATATAGTAGTGTGAAGTAACCATGAATGCACGTTTAACCAATAAATAACATAATTATGGTTATATGTGCATATATAAATAAGTAACGAGTTCTGGGTAACAAGGGTCTAGTATGTGAGAGGATCCTGTAAATATGATAGAGTGGGTTTCCGATCTTTCCCTCACTACTACAGAATCTTGGTTCCTGTAGTTCCCATAAATATATCTTGGGTGAGACTTTGCCTACATGCAGGTGATGTTGAAAGGGTCGATGTTTGTAGGGTTTTTTTGGACTAAGTAACTTGAACCCAAGGTCTTGAACCTACCTGTTTGCACACGAACAATTTGTCTCTCTCTTTTCAAGGATTAAATGCTATAGTAGGTTCCACTACTTTCCTAACCCACTAGTCAATTTGAATTCATTGTTTCATTGCATCAACTCCTCTTCTTACTCCACCATGTGTAACTAATTCTACCCTTTGTTGATTGCCACACTCTTCTACTACTATCATCTGCATATTATAGCTCCTCTTTTCATTCCACTTTGTGATCAACTGCAAATAGTTTTCCATCACATGATCCAACTGTCTAAAATATGTACATGTTGTACAAGGATTTGGAAAATATCATGCTAAATTTCCAAGTTGGTTGCAGTTATAACAGATAATCGGTCCACTTCCTCTATTGAATCCTCCTCTTCCCCGACCTCTAAGTCCTCCTCTTCCTTCTTGATTGTAGCCCCTCATGGTGTTATATTATGGCACCCATCCTTTTGGTCCTTCTAACCCTTGAATTCTGTATGCATTTGTGGTGTGTTCTCTCATTAGATCGAGTGTGAGATAGTCCTTTTGATAATGTCCCATGGATTTAAAAAAAATACAAAATAAGTTTTTTGCAGTACTCTGATACTTCTGGATCAAAGGAAAATGAATTAGGGTGATGACCCATCATTTTTCATATCTCACATCATAACCTCCCTCATATGGCCAAGGGATTTGAGGATCCTATATCCAAATAATATTTAAAATTTGGACACTGATTCTTATGGTAACCTTCTATTTTGCATGTAACACACCAGACTTCCTCATGATTTTCCTTCCCTTTAGAAATATCTTGCAACTGAATTGTCAATGTTGCTAATTCTGACTAAACCTGAGTCATCCATGTGTCATTCTCTCCTACAGGGGATTCTTCTAAATTCATGGAAATCTCTAGTGATTCTAACTATGACATAATCTTTTGTTGTGCCAATGGACAATGTATATGAGGTAGCAATCCCAAAATGTACCATTCCCTATGTCGCTCGTCTGGAATATGGAAGGTAAACTGATACATCATATATTGAATATCTGATATTGATCTCATTCTAATTCAATTGACTCATTCTGCAACTACTTGATCTCTTTCAGTTCTATAATACATTATCACTCATAATTCAATTTTTGGAAATCCTTTAACAAGGATTGCCTAATGTTTTCCAACATTCTTGGTTGTCCCACAGGTGTAGTGGAGTGATACTTCATATACCAGAGTAACACACTGTCTCTGAATGCCATCACTAATTGCATTATTTTTGCATCATCATCTTGGATGTTCTTCACAACCCATGTTTCTTAACAGACAATCAAAAGTGTCATTCCAGATCTTTTGAACCTTCTCCATGGAAGGCAAGCATTCTCAAAGTGGGGTATAGCCTTGGCATTGTGTATTGTGTGGTGTTCTTCCCTCGTGTCACTATATGACTCTGGGTTGGCGTACAACTTCCACTACTCTAACTACCTTTACTAATATCCTTTCTTCCTTTACTAAATATAATTGACAAAGTTTAAGATATTAACTCAAACCTTGGATATGCACATGGGGTCGTGGGTTTGACATAAAGTCTGGCTTGAGTGGAGCTACTAGGATGTAATGAATCACCTTATGTTGGACTAAGTTGATGGTATTTTTCTTTCTCTTTCCCTTCTATGCGCAAAATTCCTTTGATCTGGAACACTAAGTCAATGTATCTTTCATTAACCTCACTATGCTTCCCCTCTCTATCAACCACAATCCTCTTCCTATTGTACCGAAATATTTTTCCACTGCAAAATACTCCAATCTCTTCTTCCATCACACATTCTTCTTCTCTCAACATACTCATCCCATCCGTGCCTCATTTATTATTTTTTGCATTCTTATTCTCCATACCCTGAGACCATCCCTTGGTCAACCCATATTCCCCCTATGCATGCAAAGGTGCCTAGATATAAGGGAAATCAAATTTCATTTTCATAACCCCTTTATCACATAGTAGCATATTAATCCAAGTAGATAGTTATTTCAAATATCTGTCGCAAATACCTTTAAAGAACTCTCTTTCTGCAACACTATATGACTGGGTACAATCTATAACAAACTCAGTAATATAGCCCCCCAATACACCATCCATCCAAAAATCTACTGCACATGAGATCCGATTACTTAGGATATTAACTTGTTGAATCAATTCAGGGGTCCAAATCCTCAAAACAATAGTGTAGAATGTTCCATTCTTTTCAGCTAACCTCTATATCAACTCATCCAAAACAATCAATCATTCAGTAGAGAAAATCCCATGTAAGTCTGTAAATACATACCTTTGTAACCACCTCTCTGAGTTGATCCATGGGTTCTTATTATGATCTCTAAAAAAATCATGCTTCGTCACCTCTAACCGCCATCCGATATCTTCCTTAGTTGACATCCACATTCCCCTCAATCATAGATCTCGGTCCCAACAATAAAACCATTTATTGGCACGTAGTGGGCAGACCTAGGTTTCAACATAAATTCACCAAAAAAATCCTTGGATACTGACCCTTGCAACATCACTCATGAGTAGGTGAAGTCTTACCCAATGTATCTATGGGAAATGTAGGAAACATGTTTCTATAGTAATGAAAGGAAGGGAGACAGTCTTCATAACCATTATTATTAACATTTTTTCATTAGTCCTTATAACATGTGTGCAAAAACATAATCATGTGCAACATATTCATATTAACCAAACATACATTCTATGCGCACAATAAACATAAAAAAAAAAACAAATCAAAACACATAGACACCATATTTAATGTGGTTGACCCAAAATGGGTTACGTCCACAATGATCAAACTCTTATTATATTATTCAGAATCACCTCTTACAAAATATGCACACTGTGCTCATAAATTATGCGCTTTCCATTCTCTTATCCCTCTATATCTCTTTGTCTCTATTTTCTCTTACATTTGTGCATACAGTGCATAGTTATCTCTTCTTACTCGCTCATATTTCACTACCAAGCTCATATATTATTCCCTAATTTATCACAAAAACCACTACATATTTGTACAATTACACTAGGGATTAGCCCTTTTCGATGGACCAAAATTCCTAACATCTTCTTGTTGAAAAGTCAACAAGAAACATTTGTCTAATTTACTTTTCCCTTAATTAAATTAGACAATAAATATTAATCTATTATCTCATTCATAACTGAATGATTTGGAATTGTAACAGAATTATAAGTGTAGTTAAGTGAGTTAAGCTTAGTTGTATTAGTGAGATTTCAGTGAATTAATTATTCATTAATTCACAATCAGTGAACTCACATGTAACTGAAGATTCACCACGGTTAACTACATGCATGTCAGTTCCAATGGACATCTAGTTGAGATAACGGGTGAAAGGGACAGTTGGCTATCAGTTGTGATTTGTTCACACATGCATTGGATATGATTATGAGCATGTGAAAATGAGGCAATTTGGAATAATCAGAATTCATTGTGAGAATTCGAATTGCAGAGATTGTGTAGAGGAGACAGGCTGTCTGGACATGGAAATTGGCACATGTATTTGCTAATTTGTGTATGACAGTGTGAGACGATTGTATTTTACTGAGAGCTCTTGGATTAGAGTTTTGTATGAGATTGTTTCATGATTCATGATATACATAATATATGATAGTGGGGTTTTTAGCTTTACACTTTCCCGGTAAAACTTCTGTGTTGTGTGTTATTGATATTTCACTTTGTGAATTGTGGTTGTGATCGTGGTTTAATTGCTTCCACAATAATAATAGTAGAAGCAATTATGTATTTAACAAGTGGTAGAAATTGTTAGATCAGGAGAATCGCAGGAATACATTAACTTGTATCGAAATTTCTACATAGTATCAGAGCAACGGACGCCACAGAGTCACAGAAGTGAGGTGTGAACATTATTTCATTCTCGCAGGTCTTACCTCTAGAAGGGTGTGAATCCTAGTACTAAAAACTTCTGGTGTTTTCAAGAAAAGGAATTCTCACACCCTAGACAAAGGCAGGGTGCGAACATCACTAAGCATTCTCACAGGCTATAGTGGAGCAGGGTGCGAACTTCCCTCACCCTAATAGAGGAGCAGGGTGAAAACTTCTTAAGCATTCTTGTAGGCTACAGTGGAGCAGGGAGAGAACATCCCAGGCAAGTTCACAAGCTACACACAGGCAGAGTGCGAACTTCCCTCAGGTTTCTCTCAGGTGGGGTGCGAACCTCCTAGGGCAAGAGGAAAGTGCAGGAGTTGAGTTTTGGGTTGGAGAACATTCGAATTTGCAAGATTTTCTTGGTGAAACACTTGATTCAAGATCGAAAATGTCTTTCAATGGCTTGAGGTTGGAGTATGCACTCGAAGGAAGCTCTAACTACATTGCTTGGAAGGACAGGATGGAAGCAGTGCTCGAAGACAATGGCTTGAAGGGTTACATTGATGCAGATGTTCCTAATACAGATGCGAAAGATACTGCAAATCTTGATGCATGGAAAAAGAAGGTGGTGAAGGTGAGGAGGATTCTATTGGAGGGAGTACGAGACCACATTGTCTCAAGTCTCCATGGGAAAACCACACCAGATGCAATGTGGAAGGTTTTGACAGATCTGTTCCAAAACAGTAGCGACTATAGGAAATTGGCGCTCAAAGATAAACTCAGGAAGATCAAGATGGAGAAAGGAGACACCATTCCAAAATATCTCACAAATTTTGTCCAATGTCGGGATGATCTTGGAAGTGTGGGAATAATAGTTGTTGTTGATTATTTGGTGAGCTTGGTTCTCCTAAGGATTCCTAAGAGTTTTCATAGTTATCAAGACTCTGTCAATGGAAGGGAAAAATTGTTGGATTGAGAATGACTATGGTCGGATCTAGTGCAAGAGGAGTTCAAGCAGAATACCAGAGATGGATCTTCATCAAAGTGTGATGATGAAGAGGATTGTTCTTTGACTGCCAAGGCAAGGAAATGGAAAGGGAAGAAATTCCAATCTAAATCTGAGTCTAAAGTCAAGAAGTTGGATTTGTCCAAAGTGAAGTGTTTTCACTGTCACGAATGTGGGCATCTCACTACTAACTATCCACAGAAGAAGAAGAACAAGACGGTTGCTGGAGATGCAACTGCTGAGGCTCTTGTATCACAATTTGAGCTTGAATTTGCTTTGATTGCATGCATGGCATCAATTGCATCGGGGTCAGTGTGGTATTTGGATAGTGGCGCTTCATTCCACATGACGGGAGATAAAGAGTCTTTCATTGATTTGGAGGAGAAAGATCTCAGAATTCATATAGAGATGGGCAATGATGGATGATACAGTGCAACTGATATTGGTACCATTACCTTTCAGAGGGAGTCAGGTAAACCATTTCAATTGAAAAATGTTATGCATGTTCCATGTCTAAAGAAAAACTTGGTCTTAGTCGCAATGTTGGAGGACAGAGGCTATGATGTTGTTTTTAGTAGTGGTGAAGCCTACCTGCGACATAAATCAATGGGTCAAGTCAAGAAGATAGGGATTCGAGTTAAGAATCTCTACATGTTGGAGGTAGATGGTTGTAGTGCCATGATAGGCAAGGCAAAAAAAGTGGTGAGCCGGGATGAGGGCGAATTATGGCACAGGAGATTGGGCCATCTTCATCATGGAGCCTTGAAGATCATGCAATAGATATCTACTGGACTTCCAAGGGGAACACTTGCTCGGTTAGATCAATGTAAGGGGTGCACCCTGGGGAAGTATGTAAAGTCCACCTTTCATGAAAAGGAGAACCGTGCTTCAGTGATCCTAGAGAGAATTCACACGGATGTGTGTGGACCATTCTCGGTTTCTTCAACAACAAAACACATGTATTATGTTATTTTTGTTGATGACTTTTCTCATAAATGCTGGATGTTCTTCATGCAGAAGAAGGATCAAACATTCTCAAAGTTCTTTGAGTTTAAAGCATTGGTGGAGAAAGATTCGGGGAAGCAAGTGAAGGCTCTAAGGAGTGATAATGGTGGAGAATACATATCTAACGAATTCAAAGACTTATGCAACAGAGAAGGAATTTGAAGAGAACTCATAGCACCTCATAACCCACAGCAAAATGGGGTCGCAGAGAGAAAGAATAGAAGGATCATGGGTGCAACACGAGCGATGTTGTATGATCAATGCCTACCGATGCATTTGTGGGAATAAACATGCAATACTACGGTTTATGTGCAGAACCATTGTCCTCATAAAGTACTTGGCATGAGTACACCTGAAGAATATTTTATTGGTAAGAAACCTGATGTTTCACATTTAAAATTTTTTGGCTCATCTGTTTTTGTGCATGTGAACAAGGATGCTAGGAAGAAGATGGAACTGACTGCTGAAGTTGGGATATTTGTGGGGTACACAGAAACACCCCATAATTATCGTGTGTATTTGCTGAACAATAAGATGACTGTTATGCGATGGGATATAAAATTCGATGAGGGGAAAGCCATGTGGTTGTCACTTGAGAGGGAGCTAGAATTGCATGCAGAACAGGAACTGTTAGTTCCCAAAGATGAGTCTCAAGATGTGGATCAACCACATGAAGAGGTTCATGGAGTGGAGGAAACCACTCAAGCAGAGCCATCCATCAAAAATGGCAGAAAGTGCACCACAGAAGCTGATAGATTGAGACTAGATGCTGCATAGAATATAAGATCCCCTATTTCATAGCACAGACAAAGACAGTCTCCTGATCGATTTGTTGGATAAATGGCTCTTATGAGAAAATGTATTGTGACTAAACCATATTCCTTTCAGGAAGTAGTGCAGGTTCCCACTTGGGTTGATGCTATGGTAGAGGAGTATGACTCCATTGTCAAAAATAGTGTATGGGAAATTATCCCAAGACTGATTGATAAATCAGTGGTAGGTTTGAGATGGATATACAAGGTAAAGCAAGCTGTTGATGGGAGTGTGGAGAAATACAAGGCCAGGTTTTCGGCCTGGGGCTTCTCACAGATCGAGGGGATATATTATGGTGAGATCTTCGCACTTGTCGCAAGGTACTCTTCCATAAGATCCATCCTTTCACTCTCAGCACAGATGGGCTGGCGCATTCATCAGATGGATGTAAAAACTATATTCCTCAATGGGATCAATGAGGAATAAGTGTACATTGAACAACCAGAAGGTTTTGAGACCTTTGACAGAGAGTCACATGTGTGTAGACTCAAGAGAGCATTGTATGGGCTGAAGCAAGCACCCCGTTCTTGGTACACTCGGATAGACATCTATTTCACCGGATTGGGCTTCACCAAAAGCGAAGCAGATGCAAACCTATACCAAATTGTTGTGGAGGGTAAGATTTTAATCATTGTGCTTTATGTTGATGATTTAATACTAACTGGTGATGAGTAGTTGATAAACTCATGCAAGGAGGACCTTGCAAAGGAGTTTGAGATGAAGGATTTGTGCCTTCTTCATTATTTCCTTGGATTGGAAATATGGCAGCGAGATGGTGAAATTTTTGTGTCTCAAGGAAAGTATACAAGAGAGATATTGGGTGAGTTTCACAGGGAGGGATGCAAACCCATGGATACTCCTCTTCCAAGAAACTAAAGGAAAGAGGATGCTACTTCTGGAGAGGTGTAATGTCCCCACTCTGGGACATCATCATAGGGCAGAGCCATATGATGACCAGAGTAGCCAGATGGATGTTATAGAGAGTACAGGGGTATTTGAGAGTCATTGTGGGGTACAGTTGGCATTTATCATCATATTCCATCATTATGAGACATTCCATATAGGTTGGCTTTGGTTTCGTTCCATTCCGATGATTTCCATGATTTTGACTATTTTGAGCTATAAGTTAATTAAAATCACTGAAGAGGGCATTTGGGGCACATTACTTGGAGGAACCTCTTAGTGTAATAGCTCATTGGAATAGGGAGGAACAACACTATAGGATGGGATGGCTAGAAGTGAATTTCAGTGGCCAGGGAAGCCACAAGGAGAGATAAGGAGATTTTCAGAGGTAAAAAGGTTAATTAATTAATTAAAGTGATTTAATTAATTAATTAAATATTAATAAAATGAAAGTCACTTTGAAGGGAAAATGTCAGCCAAAAAGTATAAAGGAAAGGCAAGGGCCTCTTCTCATTCATTCATGTATGATCTTATTTTGATTTCTGGCTTCTAGCTAGTGAGCCCAATATTGGGGGTTTTGAGGGTTTTGACATAACAAACCCTAGAGGATAATTCAGTGGTGAAAGATTCCACCTATCTTGTCCCAAGCTTGGTCTCAGAGATGCAATACTCTCCCACACCATTCTAGTTCTAGATCTACTCAGTTGCAAGAGGATTCTACATCAGTTTCATGTGCAGATAGAGAGAGGGCACA
>ML781849.1:681471-709066 GCA_009831015.1 Picea engelmannii | reverse complement strand
CCTTCCCCAGCTTTGGATCCGATACCTCCAGTAGCCTATCCTCGCTGTACAGCTCCCACGCCCACTCCACCAAAATCGTTTGCTCGGCGTCCTTCGACATATCCACGGGTCTCCTCCCGCATGCCACCTCCAACAGCAGAACCCCAAAGCTGAATACGTCCGAGCTGGGAGAGGCCTTCCCCGTGTGTATGAGCTCCGGCGCTATGTACCCCAGTGTTCCTACCACATGAGTCGTCTGAGGATTCTCACTGTGTTCATACAGCCGAGCGAGGCCAAAGTCTCCTAGCCGCCCGTTGTGCTCGGAATCCAGAAGCACGTTGCTCGACTTGATGTCTCTGTGGATGACCATTTTCTCCCATTCCTCGTGCAGATACAGCAGCCCGGCCGCCACACCCTTCAGGATCGCGTATCGCCGAGGCCACGGCAAGACTGTGGTTGGATTCCCAAATATAAGATTATCCAAGCTGCCGTTGGGCATATAGTCGTACACGATGAATAATTGATTCTGCCACCGGCACCAGCCCCGGAGATGAACTAGGTTCCGGTGCTGTAGGCGTCCCATGCTCGAAATCTCTGCGACGAACCCTTTCATTCCCTCAGTGAACTCTTTCGTTATGCATTTCACTGCGACTTCTTGGCCGCTGCTCGGGAGAACGCCCTTGTAAACCTTGCCAAAACCCCCTTGCCCCAAAACGTTATCAGCCCGGAATCTGCTGGTGGCGATGCTGAGCTCCTTGTAAGTGAATCTATGGGGCCAGTACTCCTGCTCCCATTCTTCGATCGTTTCCCTGTTTTTCGCTCTTTTGAGAAATAAGGCCGCCCCAATCGCGAGCGAGAACAGAACAACAGTGACCACAGTAATGCCGGCTATGAATCCCGGGTACAGGCGTTTTGAATACAAGTTAGCAAATGAAGGGAGACGCGACACATCGAGGGGCGGCGCCGTCCCTTCGGTGGTGAAGCTCCACGCCAGAACGTAGTGGTCTTCCACTAAGACCCCTGTAGACGCAGAAAAACCAACGAACATCCTCTCTGTCAGAACGTTGCGCAGATCGATTTTCAGAGATATCAGCGGCTTCTGCGGTCTGGGCAAGCCAGCCAACGTGATGGTAACGTTGAGGCGGCTTTGAGGATGATTGTAATCAATCCAGGCCTGTATGTTCCGTCCACTCTTGAGGCTCAATCCATGGAAGTTGTCCTCCCCATCCCAATACCCTGCAGGCTTAGTCTGCACCGACATGAGGCTGTTGATGTTCAAGCCCACGTGGTTGTCGTCTGGGTCATTGAATTCCACATTCATGGCCGTATCAAACTCCACTGCGAGCAAGTGATTGGATGACTGCCCGGAGCTGGTAACGTTTAGCAAGCCCAGAAACTGGGATGGCAGAGCACCGATGGGAGATCTGTGGGGCATCATGACGAAGGCTATTCCGTGTGCGCCTACGACAGAGGGAAGAGGTACCATGGAGAAAACGAAGGTAGTGCTGAAAGAGGAAACCGTCTCGTTGCTTTTCATCTGCACGGGATTTGAATACATCGCGTGGCCTGAAATGAAATTCGAGTGATTTGTGAGGGCAAGCACGTGTTTGAAGCGCATGACTGAAGCACCCCCACCCAAGAACAAATGGCTTCCATTGAATCCGTCGAAGATGAAAGTGGTGTTTCGATGATCATCCTTCATGGCCTGTTCAGCTAAAAGTGGTATAATGAGGTGGCCGAAGGCTATAAGGAAGAGGCTACCTCTTGGAAGCATCACCAATCGATTCATTTCTCCCCGGAAGAAATAAATGGATCTTCAAATTTGATATTGCCGTCGGCGTCTATATGACACTCGAGGTCTATCACATTAGATGACTCTATTTGTTCTTTGCTTTTAAGAACCCAAACAATGGTGACTGCCGTCTATTCTTACATGACTATGCCCTCCATTGGACAATCAGATAGTTAATAAGTACCTGACTATGCCCTAATATATGAAATTAGACACAGCAGTCAAGAGCATTTTGACCGTTAGTTACGGTCAAAATATCGTTACCCGTGTTAAAGTATAAGTAAACGATCCAGGGTAACGATCTGTGATATTGATATGGAAATGTCGGTCATATAATTTATTATAATTTAGTGATCAGCGTTGGATAGTTTATTAAAATTTCGTGGTCAGGGTTGGTAGATATTTTTGTAAGGTAGTATAATTTATTATAATTCAGTGATCTGTCAGAGCTGGTAAATATATTTTTTCTCAAGTTGGTATAATTTATAATTGCCTACCCTTTATAATTTATTATGGACTACCCTCTCTTATTGCCGACCCTTTATAATTTATAATTGTTGACTACCCTCTATTATTTCCTACCTATATAATTTATTATTGTTGACAACCCTCTATAATATAATTTATTATTGTTGACTACACTCTGTAATTTATTATTGTTGATTACCCTGTTATTGCCCATTCTCTATAATTTATAATTGTTGACTATTCTTTATTATTTCCTATCTTATATAATTTATTATTGTTGACAACCCTCTATAATATAATTTATTATTGTTGACGGCACTCTATAATTTATTATTGTTGATTACCCTCTATTATTGCCTACTAACTATAATTTATAATTTATTATTGATTACCCTCTATTATTGCTTATTGACCGCCTATAATTTAGAATTGTTGACTACACTTTATAATTTATTATTGTTGACTACCCTCTATTATTGCCTACTAACTATAATTTATTATTGATTACCCTCTATTATTGCCTATTGACCGCCGTCTATTCTTACCTGACTACGCCCTAATATATGAAATTAGAGTGGGTCGTCATGAGCATTTTTCCTCTTTCATGAAATTAGAGTGAACCGTGTTATTTCATTCCTGAGTAAGTCGAAAGTCGAATTTTATCGGAGTGGGGTTAATTTGGTAGCAATTTTTTTTTAAAGTTATTTTTCAGTAGGGTTTTACTGGTTTAGATGTTAATCTAGAATTTTGATTAAGTTTTTAAGTTTTTATGTTGATTTAAAATGGGCCAAAACCCTTAGAGTAAAGTTCTGAAATACATAAACTTTCATCCATAAAAAAATTCAAACCATCCATAAAAATTTGGCGAAATTCAGATTCATTTTTTTTTAAAATGAAAAACAACACTAAAAAAATGCTCCCGACATAGCCTACTCCGAATCTTATTTCTTCGAAGTCAGTCCGTATTAATTTCTGTGGTGCCTATCGAGAACATTGAAATGACAAGTTCACTTTTAAGAATTTTACAATACGAAATTTCCGTGCTGACAAGTTCGCTGTCAAGTATACCTTCCATGTTCTTACCAAGACTGCCGAAGTGTGCTCAGACCGAACAAACCTTTGGACGATAACCGCACCTCACACCGAAGTCTGTTTCAGAGATTTGAATGTACCTTTCTAACGTACGTCTGCAGCTTCAGATCATCTATATTTAGTCTTTCCAAGAAGGAATTTAGCTCCACCCAAAGAAACGACTAATGATGTTAATTCCATGGCGCACCCTCCTCCTGATAGCCTTCACCTCTCTCTTCACAGCACTTATTCCTGCACAGGCCGAGGAGGATCATCCACATACCACTTTCGTCTTCGACGGATTTAATGGAACCGACTTGATCTTGGAAGCGGAGGCTTCAGTTATCGGCTCCAACTCCGTCCTCGCCCTCACAAACCACTCGCAGTTCATGCTCGGCCGCGCGCTCTATTCAATTCCCGTGCAGATGAAAACCAACGAGACGCTTTCCTCCTTTAGCACTACCTTCGTTTTCTCCATGATGCATCCTCTCTCTGCCGAAGCCGGACAGGGAATGGCCTTTGTCATGATGCCCCACAGATCTCCTATCGGCGCTCTGCCATCCGAGTATCTGGGCTTGTTTAACCTCACCAGCAACGGACAGCCATACAATCACTTATTCGCAGTGGAGTTCGATACAATCGACACTGTGCAATTCAATGACCCCGACGACAACCACGTTGGTGTGAACATCAACAGCCTCATCTCGGTGCATACCAAGCCTGCCGGGTATTGGAATGGAGAGGACAGCTTCCATGGATTGAGCCTCAAGAGTGGACAGAACATACAGGCCTGGATCGATTACAATCATCCTCAAAGCCGTCTCAACGTTACCATCATGTTGGCCGGCTCGCCGAGACCGCAGAAGCCGCTGATATCTCTGAAAATCGATCTGGGCAACGTTGTGCAAGAGAAGATGTTCGTTGGCTTCTCAGCGACCACGGGGAACTTCATGGAAGACCATTACGTTCTCGCGTGGAGCTTCAGCACCGAAGGCATGGCGCCGCCCCTCAATCTATCGCGTCTCCCTTCTTTTGCGAACATGTACTCCAAACGCCCGGGCCGGGGATTGATAGCCGGCGTCATCGTGGCCACTCTGCTTCTCTTCTCGCTGGCTGTTGCAGCCGTGTTATTCAAAAGAACGAAGTATGGAGAAACGATCGAAGAATGGGAGATGGAGTACTGGCCCCATAGACTCACTTACAAAGAGTTAAGCATCGCCACGAGCAATTTCCAGGACGAAAACGTTTTGGGGCAAGGGGGTTTTGGCAAAGTTTACAAGGGCGTTCTGCCCAGCAGCGGCCAAGAGGTCGCAGTGAAATGCATAACGAAGGAGCTCACGGAGGGAATGAAGGGTTTCGTTTCAGAGATCTCGAGCATGGGTCGCCTAGAACACAGGAACCTGGTTCATCTCCGGGGTTGGTGCCGAAGGCGTATGCAGCTATTCATCGTTTACGACTACATGCCCAACGGCAGCCTGGATAAACTCATCTCCGGGAGTCAGACAACAGTTCTGCCGTGGCATCGGCGATACACGATACTGAAGGGTGTGGCCGCTGGGATGCTGTATCTGCACGAGCAATGGGAGAAGAGGGTCATCCACAGAGACATCAAGTCGAGCAACGTGCTGCTGGATTCGGAGTTCAACGGGCGGCTTGGAGACTTTGGCCTGGCTCGGTTGTATGATCACAGCGAGAATCCACAGACCACTCATGTTGTAGGAACGTTGGGGTACATTGCGCCGGAGCTGATACAGACGGGGAAGGCTACACCGAGCTCGGACGTGTTCAGCTTCGGGGTTTTGCTGTTGGAAGTGGCTTGCGGCAGGAGGCCCGTGGATCCGTTGAAGGACGCCGAGCAGATGATTTTGCTGGAGTGGGCGTGGGGGTTTTACACAGAGGGAAGGCTCCTGGAGGCATCGGATCCAAAGCTGAAGAAAGACGGATATGATGTGTGCGAGATGGAGAAGGTGCTGAAGTTGGGGTTGTTGTGTTCTCACCCAGACCCGGAGAGCAGGCTGGGAATGCGCCATGTTTGCCAAATCCTTGAAGGCGAAGCTCCTCTTCCTGACATTCGTACGCCTTCTTTTAACGTGAGTCGTTATCCCAGAGGCTTCTTTAGATATACAGTTGATAAGTCTGGGGAGGAAACGTCGAGCAGAAGCCGGTCAGAAGGAATACTCAGTTCGACTTCTGATAACACTTCATCCTTCGAAGTTTGATCGGCAGGAAGCTTTTGCAGGGGTGATAGGTTCCACCAGCAATACCGAAAATTTATCCGCCACCCGTGCAGACCTTGTTAGATCGGTGATGGAGATGCAAGGAGGTTGGGATTATCCATAACCAAACGATAAAAACTTTCATTTACTTTGTTTTAGGATATATGGCAATATTAAGCTGCATCATCTTTATTAGGCCGAAAGGTTTGTAGGCATTATTAATGATCTTTTAATTATTAAAACTAATCTTATTGCTAACAATTGAAGATGTTGGTATATTCTTAGTGGTCCTCCTAAATCAATGAATGATATTTCATGTTCATAATTTTCTTGCATTTTTTAATGTTTAGGTTTCCTTGTTTACTTTTTCACATTTATTTAATATGATTAATATTTTACTGTCATTATCAATGATTGCCAAGTTTACCTAATTAATATGATTAATATTTTACTGCCATTACCAATGATTGCCACGTTTACCTAATTAATATGATTAATATTTTAGTGCCATTACCAATGATTGCCACGTTTACCTAATTAACAAAGATTACAAAAAATCCAGATAAGTCTAGCTAAGTGGATAGCCACATATATACAGCAGAGACAATTATAAAGAAATACCCAAAGAGTTTTTCTGTCCCATTTCAAAGAAATTCATGTAGGATCCCGTTAGAATCTCTGACTCTCACATCACCTATGATCGAAAGTCGATAAAAGATTGGCACAAGACAAAAGATGAAGATGTGCTAGCCGATCTGAGAATGAGAAATATAATGGAGGACTGGTTCTCCCACTATGACCTCGGCTCTCCCTTCGACTTCATCTCCAAACAGGACGACCTCGTGGTAGCCATGGATTCTATATTGAAGCAATGCAAGAGTTCATTTTGCTCGAATTAGAGAGTGCGATCACAAACAAGCCTTAGCTCATTTTCAAGTTCCCTTACTTTCTTTTTATGTCTGCTTTGAGATTGTGGGAATGAAATAAGCCTTTCGACGTTAATCAACCACATGATTGTGACTGTGCTAGTATATAAAATAAGTTCTCATATTAATGTATATACATATTTCACATTAACGTTTTAATTTCTTTTCCCATCAAAATTAAAATTTTCAAATTATTTTTAATACATTTTATATTTTAAATTATTGCAATTTAATATATTATAAATATTTATATAAAATTATTGGATCAATTAACAAAACGTTTAAGAATACATCACCTCTAAATACTAAATACCGTAGTATTTATAAGGAGATAATATTATGAGGATGGGGTGAGGGGAGGTCATATGCAAAATATAACATTATGAGAGTGTGGTGAGGGGAGGTCATATGCAAAACATAATATGTTTTGCATATGAACTACCCCACACCATATTATGTTTTGCATATGAACACCATAATATTATGAGGGTGGGGTACAAGGAGTTCATATGTAAAACATAATATTATGGGGGTTGAGGGAGTTGATATGCAAAACATATTGGCGGGAGAGTTCATATGCAAACCATTAAAACATATTGGCGGGGGAGTTCATATGCAAAAAATAATAATGTTTTGTATATGAACTCTCTCGCCAATATGTTTGCATATCAACTCCCTCAACCCCCGTAATATTATGTTTTGCATAGGAACTCCTTGCACCGCCACCCATATGTCTTGTATATGAACACTATAATATTATGGGGGTGGGGGGAGTTTATATGAAAAACATATTCGTTTTTGCATATGAACTCCATCCATCCCCACCATCATAATATTATGAGGGCAGGGTGAGGTGAGTTCATATGCAAAACATAATATTATGAGGGTGGGGAGAGTTCATATGAAAAACATATTATGGTTTGCATATGAACTCACCCCACCCTAAATTATGTTTTGCGTATGAACACCATATTATTATGGGGGTGGGGGGAGTTCATATGCCAAACATATTATGTTTTTCATGTGCTCTCTCCACCCCCATAATATGTTTTTCATATGAACTCCCCCCACCCCCATAATATTATGTTTTGCATATGAGGGTGAGTGCACAAAGTTGGTGGACGATAAAGTGGTAACAAGATGAGTAGGAGCACGCACCCTCAGGAATGCGTGTGCATGGAACACGCACACGTTCTTGATGTTATAGGTTCAAAAAACCCCAAACCTCCACTCAGTGTGCCACATAAGCATGTTGTCAGGAATGCATGTGTGTTCTTAAAAACACACACACACATTCCTAGAAATGTGCATGCATTCTTGTCGTGCCCTTTTTTAAGGGATCGTGGGTGCAATTTGTGCCCATTTGCACATACCACACCTTGTGTTTTTCAGTTCATTGAGAAAATGGAGAGGAGAAGAGCGCCAAGCAAAGACAAGATCTTGCATCGTGTCCAACTCAAGCTAGGTATGCTTGATTTCCCTTATTTTCTTCCCACTTAAATAATTTTTTATTTCTCATAAATGAGTGCTAAATATATTTAAGATAATTCTCCACGTGTCATGCACAATTATCCTCTTAGTTGAAAATCCATTGGAATTGTTGTTTTGCACAATGTCTACATACCGACTCTTTAGAAAATATTCCATGTCCTAAAAAATTGTATGTTTCCAAGAGATTTCAACTTCATCATTGTGTTGTATGACTTGCTCAACTCTTCTCTAAACAACATCATAACATTCCTTCATTTATTTAACCATACTTAGGAACTTTGCAAACACTATAAACATTTCTCTAGGGCCTTCGTCATTCAATGGAAATAAATGTATAGTTACATCATCCTTCTTGATGGTGTAAACATTTTTTCTTCTATCATATATTCTTCATTTGTCAAATTGTCATAGTGCTCACACTAGCAAATGGAAATATATTATGAATATAAAATAATGCATACATGTGCGCGTGAATATTTCATTGTTTTTTTAATTTCTTAAAATATTACAAGTGGATTTCTAGTCTCAAGGATTCCTCACTTTATTACAAGTGGATTCCTAGTCTCAAGGAAGAATTTAAGGGTCTTTCTCATTTTTGTCCTTGAGTAGCTATTATATCCTAAAGTTATGGATATTGTCTTTTTGGATTATGGAGCTAGGAAAAATTATTTAAACCCGTTTATTGGGAGAGATTTTGAAGGCACTTTGAGGATCTTTTGGAGAGCACTTTGAGGAGAAAATCAAGAAATCATGCTTGTAATTTGTAAGCCCCTTAATTGGGAGAGTTGAGCCCCTTATGGAGAGTATGTGAGCCCCTACATTGGGAGAGCCTTGTTTCCCCTTCATTTGGGAGAAGATGTAGCCCCTTTCTGTAAAGGAGAACCAACCCCACATTGGGAGAAGCAATGACAAGTGATTCATATTCCAAACAAATCCGGAGACATAGTCAGAAGGTTCCGGTGAACTTCGTTAACAACTCGGTGATCTCTTCCTCTTATGTGATTGTCTCATGTTTCTTATGCACATATTTATTTCCACAATTATTATTATTAAATGCATATTATAATGGATTATGAGACTAAAAACTCATGCACCAAGTTTATATTCAATTTGGACACAATCCTTTCATAAGCACATATGTTCACCTTTAATGAAATCAAGTTCAATTAAAACGATCTTCTAACTGATCCTTTCATTAAGTGAACCTAGAACCAGATCAAGTTTTGTATCAAGGTCACCCCAGATCCAGATCACAACCCTAGAGAAGACTGCAACGAGGAGAGGGCACATGGACAGAGAAAGCGTTCATGTGATCCTCACAGATGCTCGAGTTGCGGGAAGACTTGCTATGGGCCTATATAGGCTGGTGGACATTAGAGTTTCATGGATAAGTTTAATATCTTAACTATCTCTATGTTATTCATCTTTATATATTTATATAGTATTATGTGTATTTATTCTAATATTTCCACATTCTCCATCTGTCGAGGCTTCCACAATAGATGTTGCTTTAGAGAAGGTTGTACAATTGAGCACTCCAACTGTGAGTGACTCTCCATCATTGCCCGAGTTATTCACAGTGAGATAATGTGTTGAAGATCAATTTTTACGTATCATGAATGGAATTGATTTTATGCATATTTGTTTAAAATTAATGATTTCATCCTTGTAACTGACATGGGGTGGCATCACTAACAGATTAGGGTCGTAGAGGAGGGTAACACCTTCGCAATTGTCAATACCATATTTGGTGAGTTGTCTTATGTTGAATTAAAAAGTATTATTTTGTAAGTCTTTTAATTCATTGTGGAAAAATACTTATAATGATGTTTTTTCTTTGTCCAATCTTTGGAGCGACGAACCATGCCCATGCACAAAACCACTTGAGATGCTTTTTCGAGCAAAAGAAGAAAGATGATTTCTGGGATGTTCCTGAGGGTGGCGAGGGTGGTAGTGGTCAATGAGTGACCAATGACTGACATTTTGTATTTAAGTTACCATATGGAAGTTTTTTTTTTGTAGGCACTTGCTTCCATTTTCTATATTGGGAATGATGTGTCATTCTTTTAAAAATGTACAGCTTATATGATGTTGAATATATATATATATATATATATATATATCTCATGGCACATTCTTTATGAATCTCATTGTTTGTTTATTTTATGTTGATGGATGTATGAATTTCAAAGTGTTTCAATTTCCACTCTTTTTGTTGTATATGAAATTGCATGAAAAAAATCTAATCTAAATGAATTTAAAGAAATTTGTTCTAAAAAGATAACTCTCAAAGACTGTAAATAGAAATAACTCTGTATCTTTATTCTTCTAAGAACTAATTCCACATAAAAATACTGCTACAAGGATATTCCTAGGAAACATATATCTACACTATTTTAGAAAGGGAGAAATCTACATGAACATCATGAACATGAACATAATAATGCACAAATTGAAATCAATGCACACTTTGGGATTATGGATGGATTTGGGATAATGAAGATATGATGAGAAGATGAAATGTCAAACTCAAAATCTACTATAACCTTCAATTTAAGATTTCCTAGTATGATTTTGGAGGTGATGTCAAAAAGCATATATCACTAATCAAAATAATGTTAGTCTTTTGAGTTCATGACATACATAAAAGTAATTTGAATATTGTTTTCAATAGTTGGAAGGAGAAACTCATACATTGAAAGCTAGAAGGATCACTTAATACTTCAATGTAGATTTTGATGAGTTTGTAGATTTAATAACTTGCATTTAGCTAATAGAAACTACAATTACCTTTACAATATTCAATAAACCCACTTACTATAGGAGATGTTTGTTGAAGACTATATATATATATATATATATATATATATATATATATAAGGTTCTAGCAACTATTTCACAAAATTTTGATAGATTTATGAAATTTTGATGACATGAAATAAATTTTATCTCAATTTGGATGAGTATTCAATTAGATTTGGAGTGTATTATTTCATTAATCATTGTAATAATTTAATTAATTTGATTAATTACTTTGTAAAGTGTTAAGGAAGTCTAGGTAAGTAAAAATAATTCATTTTTCCTAAAGTGATTATAAATACTTGCATTACTTATTAATGAATCTCTTATGGTGGAAAATATTACTAAGTGTTAAATCCATACGTAATTAATGGTTCTCAAGGACCTAAATTTGATGAAAGACTAAAGGCCCATCCTAGTTAAGACCCAGGAATGTAATATCCCCCGGTAGAGCCCGAGTTGTAATTATGAATTGTAAACATGTTTGTTAGGTTGGTGAGCCGAGTTATAATAAGCTAGGAGGCTTATGTGATGATTAGGCCAGAGAGCCTATGATGCTAAGGCCATGAGCCTGTTTTGTATATGTAATTATGTAGATCATTAATAAAAATTATACATCGTTGCGTGTAGACCAACCACAAAGAAAGAGTTATGGGGGACTAAGCTCCACTAGGTAGGGAAAGGGAAGGGGCTAAGAGTCTAGGAAACGGGGCTAAGCTAGAGGGCTTACCTCTAAAGGAATAATATCATATTATTATTTCCTAGAGGCTAAGCTTTGACATATCCTATGTTGTCCTAAGTTCCTGGGGAAAGGGAATGAGTGTTAAGTGGAGCTCATGCAGCTTTAGGAAGACATGTGTCAACCTGGGTGCATGCAGTTTTAGGTGGGAAAGTCAACTCGTTGGGGGTTCTCTCACCATTCTCGCGATGGTCACCACTCTGGAATTCTGTCCAACCTTCCTATGCATGCACACACTCATGCATAGAGCCATGACCTCCATTATCGACCTCTGAAAATGCATGCACCTCTAGAACCTGCAGTTATACATGAGTTATCCTGTGTTTTTCCTGCGAAGCTTGACACACCTGTATTTTCCTGAGCTCGTGTTGTATTTTAACGGTTGGCTGGTACTACCAACATAGTTCCTTGGCTGAGCATGGCTTGCTGCCATATTCTAGGTCCTTACCCATTTTCGGTTGTTGCCATCACCTGTGGGTTAGTCGAATGTTGTTGTTGTATTTTCTTAGGAGCTGGATAGAAGAGGCAGGTTGTCAGGCCTATGAGAAACTCTCTCCAGGTGAGAGAGTGTGCTGAGGAAGTGAGTTCTCTTAGAGGGAATACCGTAGAAGCTATAATACTCTGAGACTTCTAGTCCAACCTGTTGTTGAAGCCCTGGAAGGGAGGTGGACAACCGATGGACTTGTGATAGTGAAGGTGTAAAATCCTAGTGTGGGACAGACGTGTGGGGAATGAGGGTCTGTGGGCTGTGGGCGTAAGTGGCTCATGGGAGAAAATCCTTCCTGTTTATCTGTGCGAATTTACTATTGTCCTTTCCAAGCCTAGGAATCCCTTGGTCGGTGGAGTTTAGTCCCAGCTCGGGGGTGACTCACTTCTGAGAGTGATGAGTAGCGTGGTCTATGGCTAGGAGGTTCCTAGAAGGTCTGCACGCAGTTGGTGTACTTCAATTAAAAGATAAGTACCCAGCCTTTGTTTATTTACATGTTCTGTAATTGTATATGATGTTATATTTATGGGTTATGCCTGTGAATATTGCATGTATGTTTTACAATTATTTCGGCATTATGTTGTATGATAGCAGAATGTAAATCATCTGTAAATTTGTATGTGTTATTTTCTCTTATGCATTTACCTATGTATGAACAAATTGCTATAATTGTTTTAAATAACATTAGATAGATATGTATGTAAATATATTTTGTATCAGAGCTGAGAATTAAAAGATACAGTCGTTAGGTATCTTTTTCGTCCTGCTATTGGTGGTCGAGGACGTTACAAAATGGTATCAGAGCCATGGTTTCGACACTAATCCTGGATAGGCCATGTTAGTAGTTAAAAAAACAAAGGTTTCAGAGTGAATTGTTGTCGAGAGGGACAAATTATGAACCTCAGAGCGTCCCTAGGTGCCAAGTGAATAACTGGGACTGTGATCAGAAGCTCAGGAGGTATAACGACTTATGGAATGGCAACAAAGAAATAAGCCACAACCACCATTGTGTTGGGCCGCGAGGTTTGAAATTAGATCATAGGATCTTCTCGAGAGAAGGAGGGTCCTTCACAACCATCAGATCTGGAGAAAGGTGCATGAGGATTAACCCCTAAGTACTTCAGACTTTGCGAATTCAACGAATTTTAGGTGTGATAAAGAAGAAAGGGATGAAGCCCGAAGTTTCGAAGTCCCGGAGTGGATCTATGCCGTAGATCTGGGGAAAAGTACCTGACCATTGGATTGGCCAAAGAAAGATCAGAGTCGTTAGATCGAGCCAAGAGAAAGAGTTAAGGTGCAACGGTGAAAAACATATCTTAGTTGTCATATCTATGCACAAGTGATTGTGAGTCATAGATCTCACAATAGTTCGGAAGTTTGACACTTTGGGAGAAATGGAGTGTGCTAGAGTGTAAAAACTCCTAAAGTCCGGATTTAATCTAGACCATTCATCAAAAGTGACGCAGACCCCCAATCCTCAAAATCGAGGTCTGCACAGGATCGTTCTAAATCTGCCCTCCTAAGTCTGATTGACTCTTAGGTTCCTCTACAAGGAATCCTACACACACACACAACAACAGTGTTTTTCCATAGGTCCTTATGAGTATGTTCACGTGTGAACCAGCACAAAGCACCACTCAACTCCCCTGACCACAATAAAATGATCGCGCCCTTTTTCTTATCAGGACTTTCCTTTTCTTTTCTTTTCAGGATATCGGATTTCATGATTTCACAAATCCTGTTGTCGAGGTTCTCGACCTTTTCACCTTTCGAAACTCGAAATGCCAATTTTACTGAAATGCTTAGCCACGTCCTCCTAAACAATTGTATCACGTTTCATGATTTTGGGAGTTCCCGAACAAGGAATCCTGACCTCTTGTCTTCACAACTACCGAAATGTCGAAACCCGAAACGTTTAGCAAAGACTGGCTTCTAGTAGAACTTTTCACTTTTTTGGAGTTTCAGACTTCGTAATTTTGTGAGAGGCGATGTAAGGCTTCCGGCTCTCTAACCTCCACAAACCCTGAACTCCGAAACAATGTCTCTAACGGGATCAACGACTACAAGCCTCCCTTTGATCCGATGACCCACGTGATTTCGGACTTTCGGGTACCAGGAGTCCAAGACTCTTGATCCTAGAACAATGTCCTCTCGGGTTCTCGAACCTCGAAATGTCGAATTGTCGAAACGCCACTTCACACTATTTTGCGTTTCGTGATTTCGGGGGTTCTCATGTGAAGAGCCCCGAATTCTTGTCAATGGGAATGTCGAAATCCCGATTCCTGAAATGACGAAATACCACTTCACAATATCCCGGATCTCGCAACTTCAAAATTCTAAATGCAAGGTCCCAAGCTCCTTGTCCTTAGGACTTCTGGTATTCTGAATCTCGAAATGCCGAAATGATTTTCTTTTCCCAGGGATTTCGCGAACCGGGAGTTTGAAACTCTCGATTCCAAATCACTATCTCCTCGAGATCCTGGATCCCAAAATGCTGAAATGTCGAAACGCTCCTCCAAAGGTATTTCACATTTTGCGATTTCGGAGCTTTTGATGTGGAGCACTCTACTCGTTGTCAACAAGAATGTTGAAATGCCAACTTCCGAAATTCATCCTAGCCTATTCTTTTAGTGATTCAGGAGTTCTCCTCGGAGAATTCCGACCGCTCAATTTCCTCCTCAAGAACCTCTGGCTCAAAATCAACTTTGCAATCCTTCTCTGGGATGTGGCTTCTGCACAACAACTTGAGCTTCCTGCTTTCTCTTGAATGATTCAAAGGCCCTAACCCTTCTGAGATTTCTCTGGTAAATTCAAATCACAAAGAACTCCTGCGTGCACTCCTTGTGGCAATCTGTGATTCACTTGCACTTCTGCTGAAATGAGAAAAACAATATCCCTCCTGAGCTTTCAGAGATAAACTCTGAACCTAGTCAACGCACACCTTGCAGATGTTTTCAGGGCACTCCTTGCAGGAACTTCTCACTCAGGAAGAGAAACAATTAAAATTCATTCTCCTTCTTTCAGATTTCAAACATTCAACATGAAATCATACATTCACAATACTAAGAAAATGCATAACAGATAGCATAAAACAACTGTAAGAAGACCATTCAACATGTACAAATAGAAAACATCATAACACCATGAATCTGAATTAAAGCTTCATATATTAATTCAAAGCTCCTATACATGGGTTCTTCTTCTCAACTTTTTGCTACAACTCTCTCTTCCCTTGCTCTATGCTAATGCTAAATTGATCTAATCCTGATTGATACAATGATACAAAGATGAGGGTGTCTATAGTCGTTTTCCCTCCTGTTCCTAAAACTGTCTAATTTGGAATTTAAATCTACCTACTTTCATTAACTAGGCATAAATGCCTCTATATTCTACAGATGAGAGTGAATCGCTTATGATCTATTTACAATATGCAAGTATGATTTCTTTTAACCATTACATTAATTCTTCAAAAACATTTCCAAAATGTGTAAAATGTATGTTGCACTTTCCAGTTGTCTTCTGCCTTCATGCTCTCTTGGTTGGTTGCTTGCAATGCTCCTGCATCATACTCCCTTGCTTGAAAATTTTCATGAACTCCTGTTCATGAGCTCTTGCATGATATATCCATGCTTCTGAATTTCTGCTTCATCCTCCCAACTGGCATCTTAAACTGGATGTCCCTTCCATTTGACCAAGTATTCAAAATACTCTTTCCTCTTGGTCTTCCTGTTGACCCTCTTATCAATTATACTTTCCATCTGTGGCTTTGCAACTACATGCATTTGTTTGGTCCACTGAACTTCTGTCTGTTCATTCTCTACCCCTGCTTCTTCATCTTTGTAAGGGTACAAATCTAAGATGTTGAATATCGGTGAAATTCTGATCCCATCGGGTAATTCAATCTCATATGCATTTGCCCCAAATTTATTTACGACTTTGCATGGTCCAATCTTATTCATTTTCAGTTTGTTATATGTTCCCCTTGGGAACCTCTCCTTCCTCAGATGTGCAAGAATCAGATTAGCAACTTCAAACTGAAGTTCTCGCATGTGTTGATTTTCTCTGCGTTTATACTCTTGACTCGAATTTTGCAAACGTTCCCTCACTTCGCTGTGAAGTTCCTTCATTGCTTCTGCAAAATCCTATGCACTAACACTTCTAGTTTCATTCTGTTCTGAATTATTCAATTCAAAAACTCCCCTTGGCTGCATTCCATACACAATTTGGAATGGAATCTGCCCTATGCTTCTGTTGTATGAATCATTGTAAGCAAATTTTTCCTGTGGCAAAATGTGATTCCACTGGCTGTGGTGTTCAGTCACTAGGCTCCTCAGCAAATCTCCCAAGCTTCTATTCACAACTTTTGTCTGCCCATCTATCTGAGGATGATATGCTGAGATAAATGACAAGATTGTCCCCAGCTTCTTCCATAAAGTCCTCCAGAAACTTCCCACAAACTTAGTGTCTCGATCTGAAACTATACTTCTTGGTAAGCCGTGAAGTCTGACAACTTCTTTGAAAAACAGGTTCGCAATATGAGTTGCGTTGCTGGTTTTCTGACATGGTATAAAATGTGCCATATTTGAAAATCTGTCTACCACCACAAAGATTGAATAAAATCCTCTTTGTGTTCTTGGCAGCCCCAATATAAAATCCATGCTTATGGCATCCTACGGCCTCTCAGGTATGGATAATGGTTGGTATAACCCTGTGTTCTGCCTTTTTCCCTTTGCGTGCTGACAAATTCTACATTTGTCCACAAATATTTTGACATCTGTCCTCATCCCTGGCCAAAAATATGAGTCGTTTAATTTCGAGAATGTTTTGTCATGACCGAAATGTCCGACCAATCCTCCACTATGTTTTTTTTTTTCAACAGATTCTCCCTCATGGAGCATTTTGGAATACATAATTGATTGCCTCTGAATAATAATCCATCCCGGATCATATATTTGGTCCATTGGCTTCTGTCCCTAAGAATTGGATTCTCAGATGCCTCATACGCTTCCCTAAAATCTGAGTATCCCTGTACATGTTACACGATTTTGTTCATCTTGGTGATGTATTAACAATGGTGTACTCAGGTTCCCAACAAGAACTTTCTCCTGAGAAAAGTGGCATTTATCTCCTTCCAGAAAACATATTTTCAAAGTGAGTTCGCAGGCTGCATATGGCCTAGGGTGCGAGAATGACCCATTCTCGCAGGCCACCTTCATCTAGGGTGCGAACTTCTCGCAGGTTTCTCTATACACAGGGTGTGAACTTGTTTTTAAGCTTGGAAAAGAGAAGAAGTCTCGAGGATTCTAGAAGGGAATGTTCTAGAAAATGAGTTGGCATTCGTATGGTTGTCATTTTACTGGCTTCTCTGATTTGGTGGGATCATTCTCATCCATGCAACCATCTCACCCTCTCCTATATATTGAAAGGATTCTCATGGAAAAGGTTAATCAAGATTAATTGAAGAATTGGTGAAGGAATTGTGTGAATAACCATGCTTGAACAGAAGCTTGGAGACTCTAGTAGGCCTATCAAGAGGAATTGGATCTTTTTCATGCAAGTACATAACAAGTGTGTGTGTTGGAACCAAGAGTCACCGAAAGGAAGCTTGCGACATCAAGGCGATCAGGTTGTATCTTCTACTTTCAATTAATATGATACAACAACATATCCTTTTCCCATAAATTCATTCTTACTTTATTGTGTAATTCCTTGATTATATGCATAAGTTGACGATTGAATATATTTTGCTATCTTCACTTTGGTTGGTTTGTGTTGTCTTGGTCTTGACCTCACGAGAGAACCAGAGAAAAGAGGGGGAAACAAAGACTTAAGGAAGCGATACAAAGGTATGCCAATTGTTCCTCCTTACTAGCTAATTCAATGGTCATAACTTAGGGAAAGAATCATGTCTTGTCCTGTTTTGTTCAAGATCTAGGTGAATCTAGGGAGATCTGTTAGTGTCCACACCTACCGATTAGTCCAATAACAAAATTGGCGACTATACTGGGGAGAGTGACAGATTTTTTAGTGGTTTTTGGTGTTTTTCCTTGGCCATTTTCTCTTGCCTTACCTTTGTTCATTTCTATCAATCTCTGAGTCTTTAGGAAACTCTGATAGACTCTTTGGGTCCAGAAGTCCCTTCAAAATTTTTGTCTTTTTCCAAAATTTTTCCTAGTTTCAGGCCTTCTCGCACTAAACCCCTCTGTGTCCTGCAAGAACCCCTTGAGTTAGCACCCTACCTTTCAGTCCAGTGTGAGATTCTCGCACTCTCCTTGTGACTAGCCTGGGAGAATGCTCCATTCTCGCACTGTACATTACTAATAGCCTGCGAACCCATTTTAAAATTTTTTGGAATTAATGATTTTGTATGCTCAGATGCCCAGATCTATATGTGTGTCTGAAAATAACTTCTTGGACCACTGATTGGTCGTTTCTTGACTTCGGATTTTGTGCACGATTAGTCTTCGGAAATCAAAGGCTCTTCTTGTCCATCTTTTTCTCAACTCTCATCTCTTGACATTTCTTAGCAAGGATATAATATCTGATCCTGGAATCTGAGTACTTGTTTGGTTAGGAGTCGGTGATCGGTTTGAAAGTTGGATTTGTTTGTCTTTCTCATTTGCTCATTACTTGGAAAATCATTGTTCTCATGCAATTGAAAAGACTAGTCTTGTCTGCTTGTCAGTTTTGTCTCCATTGAAAGATTGGATTGGGTTTTGTTTATTGCTTATTCGTTAGTTATTGGTTTTCCTTAGTTTCACCACCATGGTGGTTATTTTTGAAAAGTAAAAAACATTTTTATTTTTAAAATCATTTTCATTTTGAAAATATTGGAAATCAATCATTGAAATAGAACAAATAGAGAATTTTCATTGTTACGTGATTCGTTGAAGATTGCATTTTAAAGAAGATTGTATATCGTAGTTCAAGATTGTTCCAGAAAACTTCTCTTTCCCTCCTGTAAATAGGATTCATCGAACAAGAATTGATATTTTTTTCCTATCTTTGCATTGTTGGGTCAGAGTCTCACACAACATTGGTTTCATTTCTGTTTCCTTTGAGTAACAACAGCCTTTAATAATATTGCGCAATTTTAAAATTTAACTAGTAACTCTTTTATAAGACTCTATTACACCAATAATTAGCTAGGCTAGAGATTTGGAATAGGCAGAGAGATACACTCTCCAAAGCACAAAACAAACAATAGCATCTTCTGTTAAGAAGTGTCAAATTCCATTTGCAACATTTTGTCCTGGGAAGCCCTTCTCACACAAGGGTCAAACCCGAGGTCGCATTGATATTGACAAAGTTACTCACCCTGCTTCGTTGATATCGGTGTAGAGATTGCATGTATTACAGGGGTCATTTGAAGGTATACCCACAATGATGAGTGGAAGCCTCTCAAGTTGATTTCGGGCTAGATACCCTACCCTTGCATGTGGATCAGACTGTCGACTATCCCCCCAGGCTTTATTGTTGTCATTGGTAACCTTAGTGGCCTATCTTGTTAGGGTCTTACACAAGGTGACTGTGAAGGGGCAATTCTTCATGGTACCTGGAATCGACGTTGGCCAAACTCACTTAGGCTCCTTGGAGGGTATACCCACGATTATGTGTGGGATATTGCACCAGGGTGTAAGTTCATTAAGCAGGTTGTCAACGTAAATTTTCCACCCTAGACCAACCCCTTCTCATCTCGTTGTTGCGATGTTGGATTTCATCACCAACTAGTAACTTTGGAATTAGAAGGTCTTGTTTCCTAGAATTTTTACTAGCGCATGCTATTTGTTTACCCAAGTTGACCACATGATTTTCTTTGTAATTTTGTAACTCGTTCACAATAGACCCTCCACGTCGTTCACGTAGAATACAGGGCTTACCCCCAGAAAATATGGAAGGTTCTCAACCCTTGCCTACAAGCTCACCAGAGGGCTCTCCTCAACAGAGTGAAGTCCAAGATGTCACCACTCCACAAGTGGAAAGAAATGACTCTCTAAAATGGTTCTGAATTACTAATTCTCAAGAGGACTTTCGACTTCACCCCGATTCTAAGAGATGTATTATGTGAGTGAATTCTTCTGGAGACTTAGTTGTTTTGTCTTCTGGATCATCGACTGGATCTTTTCCAAGAACTAAGGGCCAAGATCTTTTTTGGACTACTGACGTTTTTAGATGGGATCTCTTTGGTTCAGGAGTAGGCATTGATATCACTATCTCACTTGCATTATCTGAAACCTCTAACCCAGATGCAATACCTTTTACTACTGCTTATTATTTTCGTAGTACAGAAGCTCCACAAGCTGACCACATCTTGACCCTCCATTTACAAATGGTCCATTACACAGATACTACGAGTATTCACATCAGGATTACAATGGCTAATCAAGCCCCCATTGGCACACTGCTCTCGCCCAGTGTCACCCCGACACTTCCACCCAGATACCGTGCGTTGAATGCTTCTATTCCCACTCCTATGAAACGCCATATGGAACTCCTGGTGGTCCCTCTTCTTCTGGCCACTCTCCTCCCGCCTTCATTCCAACACTTCCTCAACCCCCTTTCAGAGGACCCTTTCCATCCTCTATTGGTGGCACCAGTCCTAGTGGCACCATCTCATCATTCACACCAAATTACCAGATTCCTGTTGGTGGATAATTTCACCAAGGAGGTTTGACTCAACCTCCCCTTGTAGAGAAAATTCCTATTGGAACACAAATCCCAATCGGAACACAATCTTCAATTGGAGCACAACCCCCACCAACCCCAGCCTATGGACAAAACATACCTCCATCCTTGGCCCAGTATTGGAACCATCTGATACAACATAATCCTCAATCGATTGGGGGGCAACATCCTCCAGCTACATCCGTTATACCCCCTAGTATAGGCCAACCATATCTAGGTACGTCTAATACTATTTGGGGCTCGAATGCTCAAACTCACGTCCCTATTCAAGGATACAATCCCATGAGCTACTTTCTTCCACAACAACCACCGAATCTTCCTGGGTCTTCGCATTATATGTAGACTGCTTATGGTCCCACTAGTTTGCCAATGGAACTCCCTCCCCAAAGCCACCAATACCAGCATGTGAATAGACAATTACCCTTCTTGGCCACTTTGGACCTCCCAGATCTGTCGAGGATTTTAAACGATCCAATCCGTCACTCTCCTCAATGGCCCGCTATACCAGCCAAGCTACCATCTAACATCCCTAAATTCGATGGAAAAGCAGGAGAGGACCCGAACAATCACGTGATGACTTTTCACCTCTGGTGCTCATCCAACTCCTTGATGGATGACTCTATTCATTTATGTCTTTTTCAAACAACACTCACAGGTTCTGCCGCGAAGTGGTATATAGAATTACCACCAGGTTTCTTTTCCAACTTCAACACCCTAGCTATGGATTTCCTCACCCACTACCAGTTACTGATCTTTTATCAAACAGGGACCGAGATTTTGATTTCTTTCAAACAAAACAAAGCCACTCATATATCCTATCACATTCATGAGTGGCGACGGAGATGACGTCTCATCAAACTCAAACTTCCTGATTAGTTGCTGGCCGAGTGGTTCACCAAATCATTCATGAACGACATCGGTCGTGACATCGCCATGGGTTAAGTTGTCATGGAAGAACAGGCCATAAGTCATGCTCAATAACTTGACCTCGTTTACTCACAAATGGGTACTCTTTATGACTTACTCCCTGATGCACCTCGTCCTTCCACTTCCACCACTTCAACTACTCCAGCTGCTTCTCATGTAGCCGACGGTATGTGTAGTGTACCTTTTTGCTTACCAAGGCTTTTAGCGCACCATGTAACAATCTGTACACACTTGCATTGGATTTACATAACACATACAGTCCAGTATATACTCCACATGCATTTAAGTAAAGAAATAAATTTAACTCAGAGTAAAAACATATAATTTTACTGCTACGATTAAACAATCCATAACATTCCATAATAATTCATATACACAGTGGAATAATGATAATATATACATCACAATCAGGTGGAAATGTGATAAGAACATAATTAGATACTTATCTTGTAACAGTGGAGAAATCCACCAACCAGATGCAGGCCTTCCACGAACCTCCCAGCCATAGACTGCACTGCTCCTCAACTCAATAGTGGGTCACCCCCGAGCTGGGACTGAGCTCGACCCCAGAGCAAGGTATCCTAGGCTAGGCTGAGGTTACCGGGAAAAACAACACGGGAATATCTGGAAGGATTCATCCCACATATGCCATCTTATGCCCAGTACTACCAGACTCTCATTCCCCACATGCCTGTTCTGCTCGGGAGTATACACCTTCACACACATAGTCCATCGGTGCTAACCTCCCTCTCTGGGTCTCGGCAACAGGCCAGATCAGGAAGTCTCAGAGCCCGTAGCTGGTGCTGGGCACTCTCTGGAAGAAACCACTTCCCAGTAAACTCTTTCACCTGGAAAGAGTTTCTCACAGGCCAACAAGCCTCACATAGTCCAGAACTGCGTGCCACAACAAACACAGGGAAAACAGACACAGGCTTCCCAAGAACCGGTTTAGCAGTCACAGGATGTTCTCACGGTCAAGATTTCAGAACAAGGCTCCATGCACAAGCTCACTCATCTTTTCCTGGGCAAACAGAGACTCTTCCCCAAAATTGACATGGGCATTTTGTTCGGAGAATGCACACACTGGTTTTCTCTCACAGAAAGACTCCACAGCTCTGAACAAGGGTAAACACGCATTCTTCAGCACCCAACACAGGCTTCCTCTCTGTAACAGACATACACAAGGTCTCTTGTAGACTGGCTCATACCGATCCTGCTCCGGGCAGTCGGGTCGAATGGAATGCCAACGATCCCCCCCACGGCTGTTTCTTTCTGTTTTATTTGCATGCGTCAGGGTGGACATTTGTCACCCTAGGGACTGCATGCGTTCCATCTGCATGCCTCCCTGTACATGCCTTTCCTTTTTTCTAGGAACTTAGGATAAAATAATATGCACATGGATTTTTAGTAAATAATATTAAAATATTATTCCAGGCCTAATCCCCTAGGCTCAACACTCAGCCCCTTTCCCACCTTCCAACCCCTAGTTTCTTTCCCACTCTGTGGACGCTCAGTCCCCCTTCACTCATTCATCATGGTCAGTCTGGACCTGGTGGTGTTTATATTTTATTGATTATTCTGCATACATACAAGTACAACAGCAGGCTCCTGGCCCTCAAACACTTAGGCTTCCTGGCCTAACAACCACATAAGCCTTCCAGCTTATACAAAAATTGTCTCACCAGCCTATAGAACACATTTACAATTCATTGCATATATCATGATCTGTAATGGGGCTCGGCCTTGGGGACACTACAATCCCCCTCCCCTTATTTTTGCACTGTCCTCAGTGAAACTTTACATCGCATCTGCAAGTTCTTCAAATTTTTTAAAAAGGTGCAGGTACTCTGCCCGCATAACATCTGCATGCTCCCATGTCGCATCCTCAGGACCGTACCAGGTCCACTGGACCTTTACAAGCTCTATATCTCGATTCTGGAGCTATTTTCTTTTCCTGTCCAATATGCGTATAGGATGTACTTGCAGGACACCTTCTGGTTCCACCTGGATCACAGTCCAATCGATAACATGATTAACATCAGGTACATATTTCTTAAGCAGTGAAACATGAAACACATTATGTATAGTCATAGATGTAGGTAATGCAAGCATGTATGCAACTGGCCCAATCCTTTCCAGGATCTCGAATGGCCCACAAAATCTTGCTGCCAACTTGGCGCAACTTCCCAATTTCAGGGAACTCCTGTTAGTTTTCACTTTCAGGAAAACATGGTCACCCACTTTGAATTCACTATGGGTTCTGTTACAATCAGTGTAATTTGTTTGCCTATCCTGGGCAACTTTCAGATTCTGTTTGATTTTTATCATCTGATATTCCATCTCTTTGAGTAGTTCAGGTCCAACTACTACTCTGTCAGCTAGATTATCCCAGCTCACTGGAGTGTTGCACTTTCTTCCATAAAGTGCTTCGAATGGGATCATATTCAGAGATGTATGATACCCATTATTGTAGGCAAATTCTACCAGATGCAGGTAGTCTTCCCACCTTGATGGTTTATCCATCACATACATTCTTAGCATGTCTTTTATTATTCTATTTACTCTCTCTGTCTATCCATCAGACTCAGGATGATACGCTGTACTAAAGTTTAGATTCGTTCTAAATCCTTTGAACAGTCCTTTCCAGAAATTCGAAGTGAATTTTGGGTCCCTATCAGACACAATTGTCTTAGGAATTCCATGCAAGCATGCAACTTCTTTTAAAAAGATATCAACAACCTCTGCTGCTCTGTGGGTGGTTTTGTGGAATAAAATGGGCAGATTTAGTAAGCGTGTCCACCACCACCATGATTGAATCATGCTGCTTGCTTGTTCTGGGCAATATGGTGATAAAATCCATTGTTACCACGTCCCATTTCCACTCAGGAATAGGTAAAGGCTGCAACAACCCTGCTGGGTGCCTATGCTCTGAATTAACCTTCTGGCACTCCATACATCTAGTGATGTATTCAACAATTTCTTTCTTCAAACCCGGCCAAAAATAATGGCTTTTGACTGCTACCACAGTCTTCTGATATCCAGGATGTCCAGCATAAGTCACGTTATGCATCTCCTTTAGAATTTCCAGCTTCAACTCTTGGTCATTAGGTACATACACTCTGTTTTTATACAGAAGTAAAGTACTAGTTCCCAAGGTGTAACTTTCCTGGGTCTGTGGTCTCTCACGCTATTGTAGCTTTGCTACAAGATTTTTGTACTGCAAATCAACATTGGCAGCTTCTAAAATTCTGTCTTTCATCTCAGTCTGGTACATGCTAATGGCTGTAACATGTAATTCATGCACTTTTCTACTGAGTGCATCAGCTACCTTATTTTCTTTCCCTTTGATATGCTTGATATCAAAGTCATATTCACACAAAAATTCCAGCCATCTAATTTGTTTGGCATTTAAGGTTGGCTGATCAAATAAATATTTCAGACCATTATGATCTGTTCTCAACTCAAATCTCTTGCCCATGAGGTAATGTCTCCATTTCCTCAAGGCATGGACGTTTGCTGCCAGCTCTAAATCGTGAGTGGCATAATTCTTCTCATGCTCCTTCAACTTTCAGGATTCATAACAAACTACAAATCCTTCTTGGTTGAGAACTCCTCCCAGCCCCTCCTTACATGCATCTGTGCAAACTACGTAATCCTTGTTTGGATATACAATCTTCAGGATTGGAGCACTAGTTAGCAACTGCTTCAATTGTTGGAATCTTCTCTCACATTCTTCAGTCCACTGGAACTTCTTTTCCTTCCTTTGCAAGGAAGTGATAGAATGGGCTATCCTTGAGAATACAGCTATAAACCTCCTATAGTAGCATGCCAGACCCATAAAAGATCTAACTTCTGTCACATTCCTTGACACTGGACATTCTCGAATGGCTTGTACCTTTTTAGGATCCACAACGATCCCTTCTTCAGATATTATATGCCCCAAGTAGTGGATCTACCTTTGGTAAAAGGAGCACTTGCTCAATTTTGTGTACAACTGGTGTTCTCTCAACACCTGTAGCACCATTCTCAGATGTTGTTCATGTTCTTCCTCTATCTTGGAATACACCAAGATATCATCCAGGAAGACTATGACAAACTTGTCCAGATAATTTCTAAACACTCCATTCATTAAACACATAAAGACAGCAGGCGCGTTGGACAATCCAAACGGCACCACTGTAAACTCATAATGACCGTACCTTGTTCTGAAGGCAGTCTTGCTGATGTCCTCATCCCGTATTATCACTTGGTGATATCCTGATCGGAGATCTATTTTCGAAAATATTTTCGCATCCTTCAACTAATCGAAAAGATCATCAATCCTCGGCAGAGGATACTTGTTCTTGACAGTGACCTTATTCAACTGTTGAAAATCAATGCACAACCTCAACGTCCCATATTTCTTCTTCACGAATAGGACTGGGGCTCCCCATGGTGACACATTGGGATGAATGTAACATTTCTTTAGTATCTCTTCGAGTTGAAGTTGCAACTCTTTCAGCTCTGGTGTGCTCATTCTATAAGGAGCCTTTGAAATTGGAGCTGCTCCAGGCATCATATTTATAGAAAAATCGATGTCCCTCTTCGGAGGTAGTCCAACCACCTCCTGGAACACGTCCTCAAACTCTTTGAGCACCCTGTGGTCTTCCAGATTCGAGACCACATCTTGGAATACTTCTTCCACCCGGGCTGCAAATAATTGACAGCCTTTCCGGTAAAATTTCTTCAGCTGCATGGTTGAGATTTCTCTAATAGCCACGTTTCTAGGAATTCCTTGGATTATTACCCGATTTCCCTCCTTGTCCAGACATGTGAACCTCTTGTTACGGAAATCCAAAAGGGCATGGTGCTAGTCCAACCAGTCAATCCCAATTAAGCAATTATATGAGCCTAAAGGTAGAATGTTCAATTCATCCTTAGTGCCCATTCCTTTCATGTCCACTGAGTAGGACTTAACCAATTCAATGACCTTCCTCTTGGTCCCTATGGCTAAATGCACTAACCAAGACTTCTCATGTTTTCTCTTCGTTAGATGAAAAATTTCCACCACCCTAGGATCTACATAACTATGGCTAGCCCCTGAATCAATCAAAATAACAAGTGGTCGATTGTTTATCATACCTTCCACTTCAATCATGTGTGATTGAAATTCCACTTGCTTATTGTCCAGGGTTACATAGATCCTCGGCATTCTGCTGCCCATATCCTCCACTGTTTCATCTTGTCGAACAGTATGTACAGTTCTCGCCTTACCATTTTTATGGGGACAATCACTGTACTTGTGGTTTCCTTGACAACCCCAACACTGAATGGGCACCTATCTCTGTCTTTGTGGTCTCTCTTCAGTCATTCTCAACTCTCTAAATGATGGCTATCCCTGAAGACTATTTCTGAAAAAGGATGGCTTGTCTCCCTTCTGCCTCTGTTCTTTCTTAACCCTCTTCTGGTCCTCCCAAGTCTTTCGAAAGGTAGGCTTTTCTCTTTGTTGTTCGTATAGGCATTTCCCCTTTCTTATGGTTTCTTCCATGGTCTTAGGATCATCATATTGAATCTTGTCACCAATGGAAGGTGGCAGTCCACTCAGATACCTCTGAATTTTAACAACCTCGTCTTTGATGAATGGAACATACTTCAGTAGTTCCAGAAAATTTCGTTCATACTCATCAATTGTCATACTGCCAAACTTGAGTTCGAAGAACTCCTTCATCTTTCTATCATAGTATCTTTTAGTCAGGTATTTCTTTTCGAAATACCTCTTAAATTCCTTCCAAGTGACATCTTTCTCTTTGATGTGTTGCACCTGCACAAACTGATCCCACCACATGGATGCTTTTCCTTTCAGTTGGTACATTGCAATTCTTCCTTCTGCATGAGTAGAATAATTCTGCAGTTGGAAGTATTTCTTCATGCCAAGCAACTAGGTCTCGACATCTTCCTCCTTCTTATGTTTGTTGGTCTCCAGTTTTGACCATGTTTTTGCCTATATTATATCACAAAGACCTCCATTTCCATACC
>ML781849.1:650347-671485 GCA_009831015.1 Picea engelmannii | reverse complement strand
TTGGTCTCCAGTTTTGACCATGTTTTTGCCTATATTATATCACAAAGACCTCCATTTCCATACCCAGTACCACCCCTTCTGGCCTTGTTATGACACAGTTGACATCTCTTTACCACTAAATGGGGCTACTCAAGGTATTCTTATGTTTCAAGTTATTTTTATGTATTTTAATACTTTAAATTAATATTGAAACTAATGTGGCTTGAGTTAGGTACTATTTCTATTTGAAACAGGATTTGCCAGTACCAGGTACCAGCTCGCACCCCGTGGAGATACCAATGAAGCTGCTAAAGATCCATGCGATATGGCCAGAGTGGTAGACAGTGCGATTTACATGATGGATTGAGTCATCACTCATATGCTGATTCAAGGCGAAATTATAGAACTGAGTTGTTAATACTTCATGACTCACACTTCGTGACACGCAGTGTCACGAAGATGTGAAGACCATTTTTTAATTGATTTCGAGTTATTTTCGGATCTGGGATCCGTTTGAATTAATGTATTTTTGCTTTAAACTATTTTTGAGGAGGATCTATATAACCAAAAGATCACTCCTAAGAAACGTTGGTTATGTTATGTTATGATACACATTTCTACTAATACAATCTGCCTTTGCGTTATGTTACTTTGTTGTCATCTGATTTGAGTTATTTTTCTGAGTAAATGGAGCATGAAGCATGAACAATGTTTGCGTAGAATGATCTGAGTAGTTCTAGTTTTTCCTTTCGGCGATTGCACCTCTTGGTTGGGCCCGCCAACAGGTTCAAGTCGCTACTTTTCTCTGTATTAGATTTAGTTTATTTCAGTATCTTAGGATTTGCATGCATGTTAGCTTGGAGTTTGGGAATTAACTTGTTCAGATTCTTGCTTAAATATTCTTCAACTATATTGTTTCCAGCATATTAATATCTTCTACGTTGATGAGTGTTGAAAGCATGGTTGATTCCTGTAGAATTTAAAGCATAAACTAGATTTGCTTTGTTTCCAGTTTTCCATCTGAACATAAATTAAAGAGAATGCGAGTTAGTTTACTTTGTTTTGGTTAGGATAGTTAGTTTACTTTGCTTTGGTTAGGATAGTTAGGTTACTCTGCTTTGTTAGGATAGTTAGGTTGCAATTGAATTAGAGGAAGCTTCCAGTACCAGTAGGGTAAGTAGGATATTTCTTTATTTTTCCCGTGGATAGATTTAGATTTATTTTCGATGTTTAGATTAAAAGTATTTTAGGAAATAATCTTTCTGTTATGGCTTAGATAGAAACAGTGATGATTAGATGATTAAAGATAGTGGTAGATAGTATTGTGAAATCACATTAGAGTAGAAATAGAAGCACCTGCACTTAAGCATAGGACCATTTTTTGTTGATGAATTAAATAGGAGATGATAAGTTTCAAGATAGTCATTAGGATTCAGTTTCTAAGAGTGAGTTTGTGTTTTCTTCTAAGAATAGTCTTTAGATAGGGATTAGAATCTTACCCGCACATATAGTGTAGCATCTCCAAGTTTACTTACCCTGGTTTGACAATTCAGTGTTTTCAGGTCATTAAAATCTTTAATATAGCAGCCTAACAATGTTCTCCATCAAATATGGGAGGCTTAATCTTGTTCATTTCTCCTTTCAATTCCTCCTTTCCAGATTTTTGATGTTTTCTGGTAGGGGATGGGCTTGCACTACTGTGTGTCTTACTGTCAGAATGTCTTTGGGAGCGACTAAGATGTCGGCTACCACTCCTCGACCTACTTCTTCTCCCATGGGTTCTGCAACTCCCCGTCGTACTTGAGTTTCTTCCTTTCTCGAGTTTCTTCTCTATTCTTTCCAGACTCTTAAAAAATTTTAAGTTTAATGCACCCTGCCGGTCCCTGACCTTCATGAGCTTTCGACTATCATCTCGGCGAGCTTTGACCTCTCTTTGCAATCCTTCAAGGATTTTCATTATGTGTTCTTCCTTATCCTTTTATTTTTCATGCTCATTGCAGTTCGATCCTTCGACTCCCAGGTTAACATCCTTTCCTTTCTGTTCATCTTCTTTTTCAGGGGTAATCTGCACTCTTCCCCACTCCATAGTCGGCGTTGGTTAACTGGAATCCTGACCTTCGTTGAACTCTGCACACGCACTGTGCAATTCAATTCGAAGTTTGTCAGTCCATTAAACCTTCACGAACAATCCACAATATTTATAACTAATACCAACAAGAACAAAAAACATTTCGATTCCAATTGAGTTTTCTGAGCTTCTCTTTCGGCTCTGCAAATTTCGTGTTTTTGGAGCTTTCGTTTTCGACACTTCGGGATTTCGGAACTTCGGGTTTCGGGGTTTCGGAGTCTCGGTACCGGAGAAATCTCGTTTAAATCTCCGGGCTAGACTCCTGGTTCCCACGACCTCCCTTGATATGACCACATTCATACCTCTTATCGGGGTTTCAGACTTCCCAAGGTCCAAATGCACATGTCCTCAGGATTCACGATTCTCCGAATCCCGACGCGTTCTTCACACGTTAGACCTCCTAGCTTAGCTCTTGGTCCATGTGACCTCTACCTTGTGACCGTAGTCAAACCTCTCGTCAGGGTTTCGGGGTTCAGAGTTTCACAATGCAAGGACTTCTTGTCCCCGCGATTCCTGATTCTCCGAATCCCGACGTGCCACTATACGGACAGCTGGCTTCCTCAATGGCACTTCCCTCCTTTCCAGCGTACTGACAGTTGGCCGTACAGTGGTACCTTCCTCCCTATCGATATTTTTCTCGATGGTTCCAAGGGCTGCCACTTTTCCACGTCACCGACTCCACCGTGGCCCCCACGCTATTTCCTTAGCCTGTCGGGATATCGTGTTTCGCAATTTCAAGTTGCAAGACTATCATGTCCTCAGGATCTCCGATACGTCGATTTCTGACTCTCTTCGGATTTCTGACACGCATCCCAAATGATGGACGGTTTGGGTCCACCCTCGAGTTTCGCTACTTTACAAAACCATGAACCTTCACTTACCGAAACTCCGATGACCACATTCTCGATCTGGGATGACCACGCGATATGTGCCCTCCGTCTTTCAGATGGTCTGGATCTAAATCGAAACTTTCGCCCCTAGTCTCTAAGGTTTAACCTCTGGACATCTACCGACAGATACTACGGCTGACTGGTTTTCCAGCCGAGATCTGACAGCTCATACGGTTCCTAACCAACTCGAAATTTTGCATATCGCGATTTCCACATTTCCTATGTACTTCAAAAAGGAATTTTAATTCCTACGCACATTTTTCCAAATCTGACGGTCGCGAGGGCTCGCCTTCCCTTCCGAATAGATACTGAGGTTCTAACACCGTTGGTGTAGAGACCTATCTCCCCGTGATCATAGACCACACTGGCTACGGTTTCACTACACCGCTAAACCTCCTGAGCTCATAAGCCCAGTCAAGCAACTACTTGACACTCTGGAAGAAACCAAGGTCCGAAATTGGCCATCCCAGGCCCAATTTCCTTCACATTCTCGGTCCAACGACCACTCCACTGGCCCATCTAGGCTCAACGTCGAAAACTTGGCTCTGATACCAATTTGTAGTGTACCTTTTTGCTTACCAAGGCTTTTAGTGCACCATGTAACAATCTGTACACACTTGCGTTGGATTTACATAACACATACAGTCCAGTATATACTCCACATGCATTTAAGTAAAGAAATACATTTTACTCAGAGTAAAAATATATAATTTTACTGCTACGATTAAACAATCCATAACATTCCATAATAATTCATATACACAGCGGAATCATGATAATGTATACAACACAATCAGGTGGAAATGTGATAAGAACATAATCAAATACCTATCTTGTAACAATGGAGAAATCCACCAACCAGATGTAGGCCTTCCACGAACCTCCCAGCCGTAGACCGCACTGCTCCTGAAATCAACAGTGGGTCACCCCCGAGCTGGGACTGAGCTCCACCCCATAGAAAGGAATCCTAGGCTAGGATGAGGTTATCGAGAAAAACAACACAGGAATATCTGGAAGGATTCTTCCCACAGATGCCATCTTACGCCCACTACTACCAGACTCTCATTCCCCACATGATTGTTCCTCCCGGGAGTATACACCTTCACACGCACAGTCCATCGGTGCTAACCTCCCTCTCTGGGTCTCAGCAATAGGCCGGATCAGGAAGCCTCAGAGCTCATAGCTGGTGCTGGGCACTCTCTGGAAGAAACCACTTCCCAGCAAACTCTTTCACCTGGAAAGAGTTGCTCACAGGCCAACAAGCCTCACGCAGTCCAGAACTGCGTGCCACAACAAACACAGGGAAAACAGACACAGGCTTCCCAAGAACCGGTTCAGTAGTCACAGAATGTTGTCACGATCAAGATTTCAGAATAGGGCTCCATGCACAAGCTCGCTCAGCTTTTCCTGGGCAAACAGAGACTCTTCCCCTGAAATTGACATGGACATTTCATTCGGAGAATGCACACACTGGTTTTCTATCACAGACAGACTCCACGGATCTGAACAAGGGTAAACACGCATTCTTCAGCACCCAACATAGGCTTCCTCTCTGTAACAAACATACACGAGGTCTCTTGCAGACTGGCTCATACCGATCCTGCTCCGGGCAGTCGAGTCGAATGGAATGCCAGTGATCCCCCCCCACGGCTGTTCCTTTCTGTTTTATTTTCATGCGTTAGGGTGGACATTTGTCGCCCTGGGGACTGCATGCATTCCATCCACATGCCTCCCTGTACACGCCTTTCCTTTTTGCTAGGAACTTAGGATAAAATAATATGCACATGGATTTTTAGGAAATAATATTAAAATATTATTCCAGGCCTAAGCCCCTAGGCTTAACACTCAGCCCCTTTCCCACCTTCCAGCCCCTAGTTTCTTTCCCACTCTGTGGAAACTCAGTCCCCCTTCACTCATTCATTGTGGTCGGTCTGCACCTAGTGGTGTTTATATTTTATTGATTATTCTGCATACATACAAGTACAAAAGCAAGATCCTGGCCCTCAAACACTTAGGATTCCTGGCCTAACAACCACATAAGCCTTCCAGCTTATACAAAACTTGGCTCACCAGCCTATAGAACACATTTACAATTCATTGCATATATCATGATCCGTAACAGGGCTCGGCCTTGGGGACACTACAATATGATTGGCACTTTCCATGCCCAACCACATTCCACCTCAAGCAACAACCCCAAACCCATTTCTTCTAATGTTCAAAATGCTCTATCTCCTACTCCTCCCACCGACAAGACTTCTGAGGTAAATGCGGTTCAATCTACCCCAGCCAGTAAAAACAAATCCAGAAAGGGAAAGGGTAAGAATAAAGAGGATAAATATACTTCGCAAGCAGAGAAAACCAAAACTCCACCTGTTGATGATAGGGATAATCACACACCTCGATACCCTTGTCTTATATGTGGTGATGATCACTACACGAAGGATTGTCCATGATGCACCGAGGTTACTAAGTTCGTTCAAGGGGCCCTGAAAGCACCCACTCCGCCCATTTTGTCCCAACCCTTCCCCTCTCAACAACAGGCCCAATTGGTCATTCATGACCAACCTTTCCCTTCCACTACATCCTATGTATTAATGTGTACTGGCGATTCAAAGAAGAATGACATCGCACTTACCACTCGAGCCAAATATTATTCTCCCTCTAAGGAGAAGGTTTATGTTATACCTCCTTCATTGGTCCAACCATCTCCCACGACTCCATCTATCAACGATCCTCTTCATCTCGAACGACCGAGCCTTGACACAGTTCTTCACCCCCCTTCAAAGGGCTTCATTCGTAAATCGACTTGCAATCCTCATGCTCGTGCTGCCCAGAACTACGACATTGTTGAAGATCTGTCCCAAGCACCTTCCGCAATGTCAACCCTTGAATTCCTTCAAAGTTGTCCCACACAATGGAAGGAACTGTTGAAATCTATCGGTGGAATCGACCCAACGGATTCAAATTTAATAATTTTTGACTTGGAAGATCACCTTCCAAGGTTACCCCCTCAAATTGCATTCCAAATCCAAGTGATTGTCTTCGACAAAAACATTTGTAGAACCGTTATCGACGAGGGTGCCTTGACGTGTGTCATGTATGTTACCTACTGGAAAGCCATTGGCTGTCCCTCTTTGAATGAATCCCATAACACACTCAAAGCCTTCAGTGGCTCCGGTTTTAAGCCTTATGGTGTCCTTCCTTTGTTTCCAATCACGCTAGAAGGCAAAATGGTCTAAGTCGAAGTGGAAGTCTTTGATGCTCCTCTCGATTACAATCTTCTGCTTGGCCATAGCTGGATCGATTCCATGCACGCAATTGTGTCGATTCTTTTTCGTGTTGTACGTTTCCCACATCAAGGTAAGGTAATCATTGTCAACCAATTTGCCTTCTTTAACTCAGATACACGTACTGGCAACATATCGTTCATCGCCAAACCCCCCCGGTTACGAAAATGTCGGTGTAGGTCTTCTCAAAGACTCTTCCTTAATGGGTACCTTCCCCATTCCACCACCCGATGTTCCACACTCGTCTATCGCTTCAATCAACATGATCTCCACCTCGATTCACAGAACCCCTGCATCTTACGACCCATGGATGGTACCCGACCTCAACGATCATCTTTGTTACAACGACGAAATTCCTTTGAGTTCGACCGATTCCGCCTATCAGGCCATTCAATCGACAACCCCTTCTACCCTCTCTCTTGGTGATTTATCTCCAGATCCTTTCCATGTCATTTTTCCCACGGATAAGATGATTATGTCTATCATGGAAGATACCCTCTGGAACAATGGCCATCACCGTTCCATCCTCTTCTTGGAACAACACATGATCGAGAGCTACCAACGGATCTTGACCTCATCAACCGATGTCGTCATTTCAATCATTCTCGAGTCCACACACAATGTTTTTTCCGAAGAGAACTTAAGCAATATCTCACCCACTATTCCCCTCGACATATCCATCAAACTTGGAATTGTCAAAAATGTACATATCGGAGCTTCATGTTCCCCTGATGAAATCGTCACCTACAAGTCACTTTTCAAAGAATTTCATGACGTCTTCGCCTGGAGCTATGAAGAAATGTCGGGTATCGACCCCGACATTGTAATACATGAGATTAAGACATACCCAGACGCTAAACTCATCTGACAATGCCTTCATCTAGTTCACCCACGTAAAGCGGCTGCTATTAAGCTTGAAGTCTAGAAAATTCTCAAAGTCGACTTTATTTACCCAGTGGCCCTCACTGACTAGGTTTCCAATCTTGTCCCGATCGACAAGAAACAAGGCACAATCCATGTATGCATTGATTATAGGGATAGTAACAAAGCTTTTCCTAAAGACAACTTTCCTATCGCCTTCGTCGATCAAATTGTCGACGATTGCGTCAGAAGCGAAATCTTCTCTCTGATGGATGGTTTCTCCGGATATAATCAAATCAATATTGTTCCCGAGGATCAACACAAAACCACTTTCATTTGTCCTTGGGGCACTTTCGCCTATCGGAAACTTCCTTTCGGTCTAAAGAATGCTGGCGCAACTTTTCAGTGCACTATGTCTTATGCCTTCCATGATATCAAGCACATCGTGCAGCCATATATTGATGACTTACCCACTCATTCCATGTGTCGGGTCGATCATCCAGTCCACCTCCGAGCCATTTTCCTCCGCTGTCGGTTTTACCATATATGCTTGAATCCTCACAAATACGTTTTCTGCGTAGAATCCGACCGACCTCTAGGCTTTATTGTTTCACGTCAAGGGATCAAGGTAGATCCTTTAAAGGTTGAGGCAATTCTCAATCTCCCTCCTCCTTCTACACTTCACCAGTTATAGATTTTGCAAGGGAAAGAAAACTTTCTTCATCGTTTCATCCCGAACTACGTCGAGATAACTCTTGGATTTACGCGACTACTCAAAAAGGGGTCTGAGTTCGTATGGGATACCATTGCAAACAAAGTCTTCAAAGCTTTGAAACTATCCCTGACACATGTTCCGCTTTTCTTCCCCCCCGATTACAGTCGCGATTATTTCCTCTACCTCGCAGCCTCGGATTCTACCATCGCTATGGTTCTCGTCCAAGAGGATGATTATCATGATGATCATGTTATCTATTACTTGAGTCGAAGTCTAATGCCTACCGAAACCAAGTATTTACATGTCGAAAAACTGGCCTTGGCAGCCATCCAAGCAGTTCAACGTTTCTAGCACTATATCCTCTCTTGTAAGATTACGATAATTTCTAATTGCAACCCTATGCAACACATTCTCACACGTCAATTGATAGGGGAAAATACTCCAAATGGATCGTGATACTCCAGGAGTTTGACTTGGAATTCGAACGAGCTAAGTCCAAGAAGTCCTTAGTGTTTTTCGAGTTGATATGCGACTTTCCCTACTCTGAAACGGAAAATGTAGCAACCGATTCATTACTTGATGAATCCCTTTTCCTAATTAGTTACGATGATCTTTGGTATGGTGATATCATCATATATCTCCAAACCTAGAATTTCTGGCCCAATTTGTCTAGTACTGACCGGCATCGAATATGCTACCAAGCCCATCAATATATTATGCTCGGGGATACTCTTTATCGTCATGGTATTGACTCAGTTCTTTTACGTTGCCTCACATTCGACGAAGCCGAGAAATCCTTAAATGACTACCATTCTGGAACCAGTGGTGGTCATATGTCTGGATATGCTATTGCCTAGAAGATCTTATGAGCAGGGTATTTTTGGCCTTCCTTATTTAACGATTGCATAATCGTTGTCCAAAAATGCCATGCTTGCCAGACCTATAATCATAAGATAATATCACGTCCTGCTCCTTGATGCAGGCGAGGTAAGTGACCATGCACCTCCAACTCACCTGCTTCCAGGATCGTTCAATTCCCTGCTTCGAGCCGAAATTGGCTCCTTAGATTCCTCCTGCTGGAGTCTTTTTCTAAAATTCGACCCAATCCACAGGTCCTTACACTCCCCCTCACGGCCTTCAGCACTTGACCATGGTTATCCCTAACTCTGTATCGGGGTTCGGGGTTTCATGGTTCTCACTGTCGAGAGACACTATCCTCTCGAATCCCCGATTCACGATCATCTCTTTATCCTGGCCTTAGCCCCTCTGGCTATGCCCTTTGGTCCATGTGACCTTCTTCCATAAGACCACAGTCTTATCTTTTCTTCTGTCGGGCTTTCAAACATCAAAACCCAATGCACCCATGTGCTCTAGCCCTCCTCGGCTATATCATGGTCCATACGACCACTTCCGATATGACCTCAGTCAAATATAGTCCCATCGGGGTTTCGAGGTTCGCTAGTTTGCAATGCAAGGTTTTCACCACCACGGAATCCCCGATATGTCGATCCCTGATGCGCTCCATATCTCTGACAGCTGGCCTCCACTAACCTTCTACTGTGGCCCACACGCCTTATCGGGAAATCGCGTTTCGTGATTCTATAATGCGCGAAACCTATGTGCTCGGGATCTCCGATATCCCGATTTTCGACTCCTCCAAAGTGACTGACACTTGTCCTCCACGCTGGTCCCTATTGCGGCTTTTCCCCTGTGCCCTGATGGCTGCCATGCGTCCTCCTAGATGGACGATCCCAATTACGTCGGGATTTTGGGACTTCCGATGTCCTATTTCCCCCGACCTCGAAAACTCCAATTCTCCGAATGCCGATATCCCGATCCTTCGATGGATTCCTGCCACCTGTCCACCGAACGGACAGTCCAAATTACGTCGTCGATTCGAGACCTGCAAGTCCCGATGCCTGGTGCCTTGGATCTCCGGAACGAATGATCGCGTGACACATTCCCCTCCTCAAATGGATGACTCAGATTTGCTCTCGGGATTTCAAGACCTCGGTTCTCATGACCTCGAGAACTCCGATTTCCCGATGGCCAAGATCCCGACTGCTATCCCTCGTGCAGCTTCTGCCAATCCAACGGCTGACGGGATTTCCCCTTCTGATATGACGATTCAGATATACTCTTCTGTGTGCTCCTCCTCCTGAGGCTAAACCGTGTGCTACTTCTCCCGATCCAACGGATGACAGGATTTCTCTCACGAGATCCGACGGCTCCTATGTTCCCCTGAGCTTCCGCGCTTTCTTCTTTGCTCTTAGAAGAATTTCAAATTCTCCGAAAGTTTCAACCTTTGCTTGTTCTGTCTTGCGAACTCCTCGACCTGAAGTCTTGTCTGATGCACGTAAGAAAACGCTAACCTTCCTAAGCTTCTACCCTTTGAATCCTCATAGGATTCTTTGACTCCTGTACTCCCGTAGAGTGTTTGCATGTACACACTGTGCTGTCCCTCCTGATCTTATACAATCACTCAGGCCCCTAAGGGTTTCCTGTCCTTCTTCTCCCTTAGATGGAGAATATCGACACCTTCCTGGCTTCCTGCTCAAGCAACCTCCTTGCTCAGTCTTTTCGGGTATTCAACAACCCAATACAGGTCCCTCAGTGGACTCTGCTTTCTGCTTCAGAACTCCAAGAGTTCTCTCCTCCTGTGCCTGCCTGCACACTTACTCAACGCCCTCCTGGCGGAGTCCTTTTCCTTAGAACACTTAGTAGTCTTGGGTTTCTTCCGGGTGACCTATGTACCCGCTCTATGCCCTTTTGGCAGATCTCTCAGGATCCTCAATGATTCTGGTCTTTCTGAACTCACAATGGGGTCCTTCTCCAACGGAACCCGTGCGTATGCTCAGTTCCCACTTGGCAGAGCTCCTACAGAACTTACAACCAGTTCTGTCTGCGACAGTGTCTCAGCTACACAGCCTTACCTCCTAAGGTATTCATCAACCTCACAAGTCTTCCTCCTGAGCTATTGATTCCAGTCCTGTGCCTCAGTACGTCTTCGTCTGACTCCTCTGAGTTCAGAAGTGCATCCTCCTGTGCACTGGTATTCAGAGTCTCAACGCTCTGTCATGCCCTCATGGCATGAAACCTCAAAGACCTCTCAAACTTGAAATCAAACAAACTCCCTGCAATGGCATGATAACAACACACACATACAACATATAATGAACACCCACAGACATGCATATAAGACAAAACATGTGCAGGAAAACTGCTTTTGTATTCTATTAAAATGGCAAATGCTTATATTTTACAAATGGTGTTCTCGAGCTCTCCCTGGCTCTACAACTCAACTAACTCAAAAATGAGATCTGAAAATCTCTTTTACCTGAGGGATCATTGAGTGCTTCCCTCCAGGACTCACCTACCCTATTCAATTACAATCAATGGCTGTCTAGTCTGCTATCCAAAACTAGATCTCAGCCGATCTAGCATTAAAGTCGATCCTACCTAATGCCTACTCAAAGGCATGACTTTCCTGGCTCAACAGCCTAAGCACATTAAATTACATTCATTACAAATTCAAATGAGGTTGCACCTCCCTTTTTTAATATGAATGCATGCACGCTAACGTGGCCGGTTGGCTGGCTGTATGGAGCGATGCTCCTGCATCATACTCCACAACTGCAAAATTCATGAGCTCCTTCTCATGAGCTTCTCCTCTGAGCTGTTGGAAATCCTCCAGGATCCCAAACAAATCTTTGGAGCTGTTCATTTTCTCCATTCTGCTACTGCTGCTGCTTCCGCTACGCTGCTGTTGCTGCTGCTTCTTTCCTTCTGCTCAACTGCTCTCTACTGGCAGTATCTGCTGACTTCACCATCAGCTCCATGATCTCCATGATCACCTCATCCAGCTGCTCCAATGGCTGGTCCTGCTCATGCAGTATCCTTAGATGCAAAAATTTTTGATCATTGGGAAGATCATCATGATCTCCCATGCCTTCTTCTTCATCAGTCTCCAACTTTTCCTGTTGGATGTGCATGCCCTGCACTCTCACCCTTTCTTCCAGGGCTTCAAATTGATCCCACAGATCAGCAAAACATATGTTTTCCGTGTGTTCTTCATCTGCTGCTGCAAGCTCTTGTGCTGCAGTGTTTTTAGTTTCTCGACTGAAGATATCGAGCCACTCCTCGGAATTCTTGTTTTCTTCTTCTACTCMTGCTGCAAACTCCCATGTTGCAGTCTATTCAGCTTCAATGTTGAAGGCTTTGAGCCATTCCTCAGAATGCTCAATCTCTTCTTTCATTTCTTCTTGGGTAGATTTCAAAGTCTACTCCAATTTCCTTTTGACAGTCATCTCCAACTGTGACTGTTCTGCTGCTGCACCCTTTGCAACACAATTTTTTGCCTCCTCCTGGGCAGATGGTAGGAATATTGGAATTCCCCCAATCATCATTCATCTCCTCTGATCTTCATCTGCTGTTAGTTGTACACGCTGATCACAATCGAATCTCGAGCTCATCTACTCCATCATCTCCCCTGGATGAATCCAACTCGCTTCTGAGTTCATGAGACCCTCATATGGTCTCATTTGCTCGTATCTGCCCTCCTGGCAATATAAGATGCTTCCGCTGCTTTCCTGGCAGACGATGAGATCAACCGATCCAATATTCATAAGCACTCCTTGCTGAATTGAACTCTTTATGAGACCTTCAGATGGACCCAAATTTTCATCTCTGCCCACTTGGCAGTTCAATACGCTTCCGCTATCCACCTGGCAGTCTGACATGCTTCCACTGCCCTCCTGGAAGTCTTCGAGATGCCGCAACGATCTCTGATCATTGCCCAGCTGGCAATGTAAAATTTCTTGACCATACTCATGATAGTCTATGAGATCTTCAACCGATCCCATTTCTGCTTCCTCACCCACTTGGAAAATTGGAAACCTTCTATTGCCCTCCTGGCAGTCTTCGAGATCATCATCATCATCAAGACCTTTTCCAGTCTCTGGCCAACAGTAAATAATTATCTTTTCTTCTGTGGCCTTGAGGTTTTCAGCATACCTCAACCATTTTCTCAACAGCCTACACTGTCTTCTAATCATCAACTCTCTGACTGGCCATTTTTCTTTTGCCTTCTTCATGGGAAATTCACACATTCGTCTCCTCCTTCTATCCTGCCGCATCCACAGTTCCATCTTCTCTATGCCTTCTTTTAATTCCTAGAGCTTTCTAGTCTCTTCTTCATCCCATTCGGCAAGATTTTCTTCCTTTCTCTTCTTTCTCCCAGCATGCCTATGGTCTTCAGTAACCATGGTGACATCTCTGTCTGCCTTCCTGGCGAACCTGCTACTGTCACTCCTGCAATCCCGAGTGCTCAGCTTCATCTTCTCACAGTCCTGCTGACTGTCTATGGACTGTTGCCTACCTGCAAGCAAGTCCTCACAGAGTCCTCAACAACTCTGTCTTCTTTCTGCCTTCTCCTCTCTGATTGAAGTATACAAACAGAATTCTCGCTTTGATACCACTTGATGCAGGTGAGGTCTATGACCATGCACCTCCAACTCACCTGCTTCCAGGATCTTTCAATTCCCTGCTTCGAGCCGAAATTGGCTCCTTAGATTCCTCCTGCTGGAGTCCTTTCTAAAATTCGACCCAATCCACAGGTCCTTACACTCCCCCTCACGACCTTCAGCACTTGACCATGGTTATCCCCGAATCTATATTGGGGTTCGGGGTTTCGCGATTCTCGCTGTCGAGAGACACTGTCCTCTCGAATCCCCGATTCGCGATCATCTCTTTATCCTGGCCTTAGCCCCTCTGGCTATGCCCTTTGGTCCATGCGACCTTCTTCCATAAGACCACAGTCTTATCTTTTCTTCTGTCGGGCTTTCAAACATCAAAACCCAATGCGCCCTTGTGCTCTATCCCTCCCTGGCTATATCATGGTCCATATGACCACTTCCGATATGACCTCAGTCAAATAGCGTCCCATCGGGGTTTCGAGGTTCGCTAGTTTTCAATGCAAGGTTTTCACCACCACGGGATCCCTGATATGTCGATCCCCGATGCGCTCCAGATCTCTGACATCTGGCCTCTACTAACCTCCCCCTGTGGCCCACATGCCTTATCGGGAAATCGCGTTTTGCAATTCTACAATGCACGAAACCTATGTGCTCGAGATCTCCGATATCCCGATTTCCGACTCCTCCCAGGTGACTGACACCTGTCCTCCACACTGGTCCCTATTGCGGCTTTTCCCCTGTGCGTTGATGGCTTCCACGCGTCCTCCTAGATGGACGATCCCAATTATGTCGGGATTTTGGGACTTCTGATGTTCCCTTTCCCCCGACCTCGAGAAATCCGATTCTCCGAATGTCGATATCCCGATCCTTCAATGGATTCCTGCAACCTGTCCACTAAATGGACGGTCCAGATTACATCGTCGATTCGAGACCTGTAAGTCCCGATGCCTGGTGCCTCAGATCTCTGGAACAGACGATCGCGTGACACGTGCCCCTCCTCAAATGGATGGCTCATATTTTCTCTCGGGATTTCGAGACCCCGGTTCTCATGACCTCGAGAACTCCGATTTCCCGATGGCCAAGATCCTAACTGCTATCCCTCGTGCAGCTTCTGCCAATCCAATGGCTGACGGGATTTCCCCTTTTGATCTAACAGTTCAGATCTGATCTTCTATGTGCTCCTCCTCCTGAGGCTAAACCGTGTGCTACTTCTCCCGATCCAACCGATGATGAGATTTCTCTCACGAGATCCGACGGCTCCTATGCTCCCCTGAGCTTCTGCGCTTTCTTCTCTGCTCTTAGAAGAATGTCAAATTCTCTAAAAGTTTCAACCTTTGCTTGTTCTGTCTTGCGAACTCCTCGACCTGAAGTCTTGTCTGATGTGCATAAGAAAACGCTAACCTTCCTGAGCTTCTGCCCTTTGAATCCTCATAGGATTCTTTGACTCTTGTACTCCTGTAGAGTCTTCGTATGTACACACGGTGCTGTCCCTCTTGAGATTATACAATCACTTAAGCCCCTAAGGGTTTCCTGTCCTTCTTCTCCCTCAGATGGAGAATATCAATGCCTTCCTGGCTTCCTGCTCAAGCAACCTCCTTGCTGAGTCTTTCTGGGTATTCAGCAACCCAATACAGGTCCCTTAGTGGACTTTGCTTTCTGCTTCAGAACTCCAAGAGTTCTCTCCTCCTATGCCTACCTACACACTTACTCAACGCCCTCATGGCAGAGTCCTTTTCCTCAGAACACTCAGCAGTCCTGGGTTTCTTCCGGGCGACCTATGTACCCGCTCGATGCCCTTCTGGCAGAGATCTCAGGATCCTCAGTGATTTTGGTCTTTCTGAACTCACAATGGGGTCCTTCTCCAACGGAACCCATGCGTATGCTCAATGCCCACTTGGTAGAGATCCTACAAAACTTACAACCAGTTCTGTCTGCGACGGTGTCTCAACTACACAGCCTTACCTTCTGAGGTATTCAGCAACCTCACAGGTCTTCCTCCTGAGCTGTTGATTCCAGTCCTGTGTCTCACCACGTCTTCGTCTGACTCCTCTAAGTTCAGAAGTGCATCCTCCTGTGCACTGGTATTCAGAGTCTCAACGCTCTGTCACGCCCTTACGGCGTGAAACCTCAAAGACCTCTCAAACCTGAAATCAAACAAACTCCCTGCAATGGCATGATAACAACACACACATACAACATATAATGAACACCCATAGACATGTATATAAGACAGAACATGTGCAGGAAAACTGCTTCTGTATTCTATTAAAATGGCAAATGCCTATATTTTACAAATGGTGTTCTCGAGCTCTCCCTGGCTGTACAACTCAACTAACTCAAAAATGAGATCTGAAAATCTCTTTTACCTGAGGGCTCATTGAGCGCTTCCCTCCAGGACTCACCTACCCTATTCAATTACAATCAATGGTTTTCTAGTCTACTATCCAGAACTAGATCTCAGCCGATCTAGCATTAAAGCCGGTCCTACCTAATGCCTGCTCAAAGGCATGACTTTCCTAGCTCAACAACCTAAGCACATTAAATTACATTCATAACAAATTCAAATGAGGCTGCGCCTCCCTTTTTGCATATGAATGCATGCGCGCTAACATGGCTGGCTGGCTGGCTGTATGGAGCGATTCTCCTGCATCACTCCTCTTCACCCTATGGTCTCCATTGGTCCCTTTATGAAATGGGGTATTGATTTCATGACATGCCACCCCCACTCGTCCAGGGGGAATTGATACATTATTGTAGTCGTAGATTATTTTACGAAATGGGCCAAGGTGATGCCGACATTTGACAATACTGGAAAGACTGCAACATTATTTATTTTCAATCACATCAGACCTCATTTTGGTGTTCCTCAGGCTATCTTCACTGATCAAGGTAGCCACTTTAGAAACTTCATGATGTCCGAACTCACTGAAAAGTTGGGTCTTCGTCATGAAAACTCAACGCCTTGTTACCCACAAGCCAACAGCCAAGTCGAAGAGATTAATAAAGTTCTCATAACCATGCTTCAATGAATGATAGGGATTCAAAAAATAAGTTGGCACATAATATTGTTTTCAACATTGTGGGCTTACCGGATGTCTGCTAAGTCCGCTATTGGGTTTACACCTTTTTGGTTAGTCTATGGTATAGAAGCCATCCTCCCGATTGAATGTGAGATACCCTCCTTAAAACTAGCCATCGAACTCCTACGAAACACTTATGTAGATGAAGAACGTCTGTTGTATCTCATGCGATTAGACGAAACTCGACGCGATGCTACCCTAGTCATAGAAGCCCAGAAGAAATGTATCAAGGCCCAATACGACAAACATGTCAAGCCTCACGTTTTCTCTGGAGGAGATCTGGTTCTCCTCTACGAACACGATCGAGATATGCTAGGAGATGGAAAATTTGAAGCCATGTGGAAAGGTCCTTATATCGTTAGATGAGTTTTGGAGAAAGGAGATTATGAGTTAGTATATTACGATGGTATCCCTTTGAGTGAACCCAGAAATGGGTTGTACTTAAAGAAGTACTATGCATAAGATCACCTGTGCACGAGTACTTGTATTTTATTGTATCATACTTCTTGTGTGTTACTGTAGTATGTTTTTTTTGTTATCTAGTCTCTGCCCTTATGTTACATTGTGTTTGGTTTCTAGATGTCGGAGTCTTCACTACCCCACGTTGGCTTCGCTGATGGTGCTAGCTGTAGTACTCAGAACCTTGCTTCTGTCGCGTGGGCAATTTACGCCCCTACAAACGAACTTATCACTCTACGAGGTGTGTTCCTCGACCGTGTGACTAACAATATTTCAGAGTATAGCATCGTTATCAAATTGTTGATTGATGCTATCTCGCTTGGTATCCGTCACTTGGTTGTGTGACTCGATTTGCAACTCATATTACTACAGTTAAGTAATGTCTATGCTATTCAAAGTCCTACTTTGTTATGGGTATATTTGCGAATTCGCCTCTTGGAACGTTATTTTGATTATATTGAGTATCAACATATTCCTAGATGTCTAAATACATTAATTGATGCATTAGTTAACTATGTATTAGACAGACATTTGGGTCATTTATAAATCAATCACATCACAAGTATCACACAACACAAGATAAGCCGGTAGAATCCGTATGTATATATAACGATAATTTTTTTTTTTACAAAAAAGTTCTGTCCAAGGACCAAAATTTCAAAATATGAAGCTCATAGCTTCTACAAAAGTAACGTCATGGATGATGTTCACAGTAACAGACGACTGCTTGGGCAACTCTACGAAGTAGTCGGCCGATAGACTCTGACACGCCCATCGTATGACGCTGATAACGTCACGGGACCTCTCTAAGAGGCATGCCCGGAATGTCTACAGTCAAACCCTCTAAGTTTTGTTCCACTACCTCATAATCTTCAGCGTCCCATCGTGGCACTAGAGACACCTCTCCTCGTCCTGAATAAGAGAAGTACCCGGAGGTCGATAAGGCCCCACGTCTGTGTCATCAAAAAAGAATTTTTGTAATTAGAACTTGGACAAGCATAAAAATATTTGCATATGATAAAACTCACAAAAAATATTTAAAAAATGAAAAAATGTGTACTTCTTACTTAGATCTCCCCATTGAGCATCCTTAGGTAGGGCCAAGTCCGGATCCCCTCAAAATTCTAACCTGGCGTAGGCATAATCATCAACCATCAACATATGTGGTCGCAACCATGAGGTTACACCACCTCAGCATCCTTGGATCCTCTGGAGTCAGTAAACTCCACTCAACCTGCAACCTTAGCAAGGGAACCCTCTCAAGAAAGAAGGATGTCAATAGTGACCCGTACCCGAATTACTTCAGGTCCCCTCTCCTGCATTTAGTCAACTGCCTCTTCATGCTACGAAGGACTGCGTCTGACCAGTTAAAGACCCGAGGCTCAGCACACTCTATGACGTACTGAAAGTATCTCTGGAGAGCCATGTATGGAGCAGTGCTCCCAGCCATATGAGAAATAGAGAACAAAATAGTGCGAAGGGTCAAATCCTGGACCCCCCAAATGGCCACTTTTCCTTTTCTTCTTTCCACCTCTGGAACACAGTATTGACAACAATATTCACTCATAGGAAACCCACCACCTTGGCTACCAGTCAAGCTAGCATGGTACCCATGCTGTGACAGTCCTGTCAGGAAATAAATGTACTCAATATCCAAGGACAATGTGTGGACCCCTACATGGAATACTTGTTGGTCCACGTCCCACATATGAACGAGGTACTCCAACAGCCTGACTTGGGCCCTCATACCCGGGATCCGAAAGAATTTCAGGAGACCACAGTCTCACAAAGTGGCAATAGTTCCCGGGTTATTCCCGACAATAGCATCATATTCTTCATGCTCTTTTTCACTCCATTCCAAAACCATGGTGACAGCCAAATGCCTGCACAAGAACCATAAGAAGAAGGTCAACAACTCTCTTCAAGCCTTGGTACATTTTTCATTGAGTAAACATCAAAGAAAATTTTCATTTTGCAGTTCTCGCAGCTACCCCTTTAGCACAGTGTGAGGTTCTCGCAGGTGCCTTTAGGGCCACCTGCGAGAATCATGCATTCTCGCAGGTCCCATGTGGCTAGCCTGCGAGAATGCCTGAGCACAAATTTTATCCCCAAAACAAGCTCAAAAACTTGAAATTTACTATTGAAAACAAAAAATTGAACCATGAAAAGATAGAAGACAAGGAGCTTACCTCACTATTGGAGACGGTTTTCCAAATGGTTGTTTGTACCTTCCGCAATCGAGCACTGAAATTCAAGGGAAAAAGAGGGGTTTTGGGCTAAAATCTTGGCAAAGTTACAATGACTATGGTAAAAGAACTTTTACCCACTTATATTTACTTTTTACCATTTTTGTTGGTTTTTATAATTGTTTTATTTATCAAACCTAGTGCCTAATACCCATATGAGTGTGAATTTTTGCAGACATGACGACTTTGACGTCCATACACAGGGATACATATATTTTCTCTTTTTCATCGCATGTTTGAATTGTTTTTTATGGTTTTTTGCACAAAACCTCGAGCTTGGTATTTTTCCGTTCTCACGCTCAAAAATACATGAGAACGTAATCGAGCACACTTTTATCACTTTTTCGGGCTCAACAAGGTTATACAAAAAAGGAACCCCCTGGAGTCCTCTTTAAGCTCTTTTAAGACTCTCTAAACATAAAAATATTGCTAAGTGATCTTGTTATTTTCACGCTCGTTAAAGTATTTGAAGAAAGCGACTGTTGGGCAATAATTTATCTCTTTTCTGGTCTCATCAGACTATTTTATGAAAAATGAACTGAGAGAGTTCTCTTTTGAGTGTTTTTCAGACTCTATAATCATGAAAAATATTTGAGTTTTCTATCTTTGGACTCGTTAAACAAACATCGAAAGACCCGTAATGGAACCAAACCACTCCTTCCTAGGGTTCGTTAAACATACTTCGAGGGACTCATCTAAAGGATGAGCTTACATCAACAGGCATAGGCTATCCTACTCAAGCTTGCGTAAAAATAAAGAGGTACTCGCCAGAAATGGTGGGGGGAAAATTTGGGAAAGGGATGTGTTTTTATATTCATATTATTGGCAGTAAGTGTCTCTCTTCAACATGACACACCCCTATTCATTATCTAAAGCTAGTTTGGGAAATCCATTTATCTTTCATTCGAATTTCTATAAGGTCATATCCTGAGTTGTCTCTGAGTCAGTGCTGCCAAATCATTGGTCGTGTCATTCATATGTTCAAGAGAATTTCATCTGAAACCTCTATTGAGTCGGTCATTTGTAGTTGTCCATTCTCTCCATGTCAGCCTTCCCTGTGTCTAGTTCAACTTACATCATACTCTGTTTCACCTTCAAAATATGTTACTCATTTCGTGTCATTGATGGGGGATACATCAAGGCCCTCATATGACAAGTTTTGTCCTGTCGACTCCGGCTCATTATCCGGAAACAAGACTTAGAAATTATTTGGTACCTTGGAACTTGCATGCCTCAATGGCAGTTTTCCTCACTTTCGACAGTGGGTTTTCATCATTGACCTCTGATCGGGAGATTCCATTGAATGTTCGACCTCAACTCATTGATTCACATTCGATGGATTGTACTATTGTACCTTAGGATTCATTGACATTAATGGTGATTTCCCTCGCACTTGTTAACGGTTTCATCAATGACCGGTAATCAAGTGGTTTCTACCATGTTCGACTTTAGCACATGTAATCACATGGTTAGATTCGTACTTTCAGGTGACGGGATTGCAGACCCTGGGTCTCATCTCTTTGATCCATGCTGTGATGGAATATGTATAATTTACTAACAAATAGATCCACTTTGTATGTCTCATGGCTATGTCGTCTTAATTTGGATCTTCTTGCATAGATCCACAGTGTATTCTTGGTAGCTATGCGATATTTTGACAGCATGGATCCACTGTGTATGATTGGTGGCCATGACCTATGTTAATGATGTCATCTGTCTATGATTTGAGTATGGGAATTCTTACCTCATAACTAGTATGATATTCTGCAGATGCTTGGTTGTTTGCAGGTTTCCGATTAGGTGCGCTCCTGGTTTCCGACACACACACGCAATTTACAAAGTATTTTGGCTGTCACTGAGTCTGGCCTCATAATTTGGGGGGAATTCTGTTACACATGATTTTGGTCATCTTGGTGATGTATTAACAATGGTGTACTCAGGTTCCCAACAAGAACTTTCTCCTGAGAAAAGTGGCATTTATCTCCTTCCAGAAAACATATTTTCAAAGTGAGTTCG
>ML781849.1:611323-649941 GCA_009831015.1 Picea engelmannii | reverse complement strand
TTCGTATGGTTGTCATTTTATTGGCTTCTCTGATTTGGTGGGATCATTCTCATCCATGTAACCATCTCACCCTCTCCTATATATTGAAAGGATTCTCATGGAAAAGGTTAAGCAAGATTAATTGAAGAATTGGTGAAGGAATTATGTGAAGAACCCTGCTTGAATAGAAGCTTGGAGACTCTAGTAGGTCTATCAAGAGGAATTGGATATTCTTCATGCAAGTACATAACAAGTGTGTGTGTTGGAACCAAGAGTCACCGAAAGGAATCTTGTGACATCAAGGCGATCAGGTTGTATCTTCTACTTTCAATTAATATGATACAACGACATGTCCTTTTCCCATAAAGTCATTCTTACTTTATTGTGTAATTCCTTGATCATATGCATAAGTTGACAATTGAATACATTTTTCTATCTTCACTTTGGTTGGTTTGTGTTGTCTTGGTCTTGACCTCACGAGAGCATCGGAGCGAAGCAGGGGCAACAGAGACTTAATGAAGCGATACAAAGGTATGTCACTTGTTCCTCCTTACTAGCTAATTCAATGGTCGTAACTTAGGGAAAGAGTCATGTCCTGTCCTATTTTTTTCTAGATCTAGGTGGATCTAGGGAGATCTTTTAGTGTTCGCACCTACCGATTAGTCCAATAACAATACATTTCTTTGAGGTTATCAAAACTCAAAGTTTTGAATCTGAATTCCTGCATCAACAAACATTTCCTGCTCAAAGCATCAACAACTTTGTTAGTAGTTCCAGAAATATGTTTAATTATGATAGTAAAATTCTGCATGTATTCAACCCATTTTGCATGCTTTTGGTTCAACATTTTCTGTTGATTCACGAATTGCAAAGCGTGATTATCGTTGTACAAAACAAACTCTTTAGGAACCAAATAATGTCTCCATTTCTCCAACGCTTGTATGACTGCATAGAATTCCTTGTCATATGTTGAATATTTAATCTTTTCTTCATTCATTTTTTTGTTGAAGTATGTGACCGACCTGTCATCTTGGATCAAGACCGCTCCAATTGCAAACCCACTTGCGTCACATTTGACCTGAAACGTCTTGTTGAAATTTGGTAACACCAAAATTGGTTGTTCAATAATATTCCTTTTCAACAGATTGAAACTTTTCTCTACTTCTTTTGTCCAGTGAAAAGATTTGTGTCTTTTCTTCACTGTGTCCATCATTAGTGCACTAATTCCACTGAAATTTCTAATAAATTTCCTGTAGAAACTAGCCAATCCATGAAATATTCTAACTTCAAATATACTCTTCGGCGATGGCCAATTCTTAATCACCTCTACCTTATCCGGATCCATTTTCATCTCATTTGTAGAGATAACAAAACCCAAATAAATGAGTTCTGTCCTCACAAACATTGATTTCTTCATATTTATAAACAACTTCTCTTGCTGTAATCTCCTCATCACTGTAGCCAAATGCTTCCAGTGCTCTGTTTCTATTCTACTGAAAATTAATATATCATCAAGATATACAATGACGAATTTTCCTATGAAATCCTTCAGGACTTCATTCATCAATCTCATTAAAGTACTAGGCACATTTGTTAATCCAAATGGCATAACAAGCCATTCATACAACCCTTCATTCGTCTTGAATGTTGTCTTCCATTCATTACCTTCTCTCATACAAATTTGATGATATCCGCTTTTCAAATAAATCTTTGAAAAAAAAATTGCTCCACTCAAGCAATCCATCAAATCATCCATCCTTGGCAAAGGAAATTTGTATCTGATGGTAATCTTATTGATTGCCCTTGAGTCTATACACATCCTCCAGCCTCCATATTTATTTGTTCTAAGTACTAATGGAACAAGACATGGACTCAAGCTCTCTCTAACCAATCCTTTATCCATTAAATCCTGGACCTCTCTCTTGACTTCTTCATTCTTCTGCGGCATCAATATGTACACTTCTTTGTTTGGTAAACTGGCTCCAGGTATAAGATCGATGTGATGACTTATACTTCTGATCAGTGACAATGAACAAGGTAGTTCTTCCACTACTATATCAACAAACTCTTCCAACAACTTCTAGATTTCCTCTGGTAAATCATCCACTCTTATACTGGTTAAAAGAATTCTAGGCTTCCTGACCACGATGAATTGTGTATCTTCCTTCTTCTTAACCTCCTTAAGAATTTCCTTCCCACTCATGAGAAGTACATTGTTACTCACTTCTGGTTTCGTTTCTTTATCCTTAATGGGTAACAACATGTGAGTTCTCTCATTCTTCTCCAGGGTGTATGTGTTCTTTCTCCCATCATGAATCACATTTCTATCATATTACCATGATCTACCCAGCAATAGATGACAAACATCCATGGGAATGACATCACATAGTATTTCATCCTTATATCCTCCTATTTTAAATTCAATTAAACATTGTTTAGTGACATTTACCTGATGTCCTTTTTGTAACCACGAAACTCTGTATGGGCTTGGATGTTCAATAGTCTCCAGCTCCAGCTTTTCTACCATCTTTGTAGAAACAAGATTGACTGTGCTGCCACTGTCCACGATGAATTTGCATACCCTGTCTTTAGTCTTGCAAGCAGTCCAAAAAAGTCTGCTCCTTTGGGTTGGGTTCTCTACCTCCTTCTATAGCATTAAGAGAACTTTTATCATCATCAGTGATCTTCTGCCCTCAACATCTTATGCCTCAACATTTCATCCTTGTGCTTTGAAAATGTGATTTTCACCTCCTTCTTTCTTTCGATCTGGACAGTCATAGAATTTGTGTCCATTTTTTCCACAGGTAAAGCATTTTATTTCTCCACCTCTACCTCTTCCTCTTCCTCTGGTTCAAGGAAAAGTATTTCTATCAGCACACTGTCCTCTCTGTGAGCTTCCACCTCTCTCAGTTTGAGTTTGAGGTTTCTTCCAGTCTTCTTTAGATTTATGAGTTCTGTCTTGGGTAATTGTTTTGCCTCTGGCATGACTTATACCTCAGCCTCTCTGACCTTTCTTTCGACTCAGCTTCTCCTCAGCTTTCAGAGCCATCTAATAACCATCCTCCACATTTTGAAGGCTCATCATGCTCATCTCATCCTGAATGTCAAATGCTAGACCATTCATGTACCTGGCAAATTTTTCATCATCATTTTCCCGATGACCTACTCTGATGCTGATCTTGTAGAATTCCTCAGTGTATTCTTTTACTGAACTCAACTTCTGTCTCAAATTCTACATTCTCCGAAACAAAGTAATTTTATAATCCTTGGGTATGAATTTTTCCTTCATCTTTGCAACCATTCTATCCCAAATTTTGATTTTTTTCTTGCCTTTACAGCGTCTTTCAGCCTGAAGTTCATCCCACCTTAATGATGGATGTCCCTTAAGTCTTGTGACAACATGTTTAACCTTTTTGTCTTCCTCAATATCCTCATAATCAAAATATTTATCCAAAGCTCTAATCCAGTCCAAAAGTTCTTCTACATCCAGGTTTCCTTCATATATTGGAATGTCCATTTTTGCTCTGGCACCTATCCTAGCAACAACCCTGAATAGGCATTCATCTACTACATCTTCGACTACAACTTATTCTCCTTTGTTTCCAGCTTCATTTTCACTTTCAACCTCGCTGACATCCCCAACATTGACTGTGCGCCTCTGTGCTGTCTCCATGGCATCAAGCCTAGCACGTAGTTCACGCATTTCCCTTTCCACTGTTGGATCAGGCATTGGTCTGTCTCTTCTTCTCGGCAGCATGGCTGCAAATATTTTCTCTTTTCTCTACTACAGAAAGAAAATAACTCTTTATGTGCTCTGATACCACAACTGATGTAGAACCCCAATCCTCATAATCGAGGTCCGCACAGGATTGTTCTAAATGTTACCTCCTGAGTCTGATTGACTCTTAGGTTCCTCTACAAGGAATCCTACACACACACACAACAATAGTGTTTTTCCACAGGTCCTTATGAGTATGCCCCCGTGTGAACCAACACAAATCACCACTCAACTCGCCTCACCACAATAAAATGATCGTGTCCTTTTTCCTTATCAGGACTTTCCTTTTCTTTTCTTTTTGGGATACCGTATTTCGCGATTTCGCGAATCCTGTTGTCGGGGTTCTCGACCTTTCCACCTTCCGAAACCCAAAATGTTGATTTTCCCGAAATACTTAGATACGTCCTCCTACACAGTTGTATCATGTTTTGTAATTTTGGGAGTTTCGGAACAAGGAATCCCGACCTCTTGTCTTCGCAACTGCCGAAATGCCGAAACCCGAAACGTTCAGCAAAGACTGGCTTCTAGTAGAACTTTTCACTTTTTCGAAGTTTTGGACTTCGAGATTTTGTGAGTCCTGGTGTAAGGCTTCGATCTCTCTAACCTCCACAAAACCCAAACTCCGAAACAATGTCTCCAATGGGATCAATGGCTACAAGCCTCCCTTTGATCAGATGGCCCACGTGATTTCAGACTTTCAGGTACCGAGAGTCCAAGACTCTTGATCCAAGAACACTGTCCTCTCAGGTTCCCGAACTCTGAAACGTCAATTGACGAAACGCCACTTCACACTATTTCACATTTTGCAATTTTGGGGGTTCTCATGTGGAGAGCCCTGAATTCTTGTCAATGGGAATGTCAAAATCTCGTTTCCCAAAATCCTGAAATACCACTTCACAATATCCCAGATCTCGCAACTTCAAAATTTTAAATGCAAGGGCCCAAGCTCCTTGTCCTCAGGACTTCCGGTATTCCAAATCCTGAAATGCCGAAATGATTTTCTTTTCCCCGGGAGTTCAAAACTCTCAATTCCAAATCACTGCCTCCTTGAGATGCCGGATCCCAAAATGCCGAAATGCTGAAACGCTCCTCCAAAGGTATTTTGTGTTTCACGATTTCAGAGATTTTGATGTGGAGCACTCTACTCCTTGTCAACAGGAATGCCAAAATGTCGATTTTCAAAATTCATCCTAGACTATTCTTTTCATGATTCGGGAGTTCTCCTTGGAGAATTTGGACCGCTCGATTTCCTCCTCAAGAACCTTTGGCTCAAAATCAACTCTGCGATCCTTCTCTGGGATGTGGTTTCTACACAACAACTTGAGATTCCTGCTTTCTCTTGAATGATTCAAAGGCCCTAACCCTTCCGAGCTTTCTCTGGTAAAATTAAAATCACAAAGAACTCTTGTGCGCACTCCTTGTGGCAATATGTGCTTCACTTGCACTTATGCTGAAATGAGAACAACGGTATCCCTCATGAGCTTTCAGAGATAAACTATGAACCTAGTCAATGCACACCTTGCAGACGATTTCACTGTACTCCTTGCAGGAACTTCTCACTCAGGAAGAGAAACAATTAAAACTCATTCTCCTTCTCTCAAATTTCAAGCATTCAACATGAAATCATACATTCACAGTACTAAGAAAATGCATAACAGATAACATAAAACAACTGTAAGCAGACCATTTAGCATGTACAAACAAAAAACATTATAACACCATGAATCTAAATTAAAGCTTCATATATTAATTCAAAGCTGTTGTACATGAGCTCTTCTTCTCAACTTTCTGCTACAAGTCTCTCTTCTCTTGCTCTATGCTAAAGCTACAATGATATAATCCTGATTGATACAATGATACAAAGATGAGGATTTCTATAGTCATTTTCCCTCCTGTTCCTAAAACCATCTAATCTAGAATTTAAATCTACCTACTTTCATTAACTGGGCATAAATGCATCTATATTCTACAGATGAGAGTGAATCACTTATGATCTGTTTACAATACACAAGTACTCTTTCTTTTAACCATTACATTAATGCTTCAAAAACATTTCCAAAATGTGTAAAATGTATGTTGCACTTTCCAGCTGTATTCTTCCTTCATGCTCACTTGGCTAGCTGCTTGCGATGCTCCTGCATCAAAAAGGCACACGTGTCAGAAGATTGGATTGTTTGGGAATTTGGCATGGGAGAAACAAAGTGTGCAGAGGCAGAAATTCCCGAAGTTCCAAAGTACGGAGTTAATCTAGATTGTTTGTTGAGAGGAGACATGTGTCAGAAGATCAGCTAGTTCTAGAGTTTGACGTTTGGGAGAATTGGAATGTACTATTTTGGAATATTTCAAAGCCCCGAAGTATGAAGTTTCGATGTTGAAGAACATAATTGGTGTGTCATGATGAAGTCACTAGTGGTGATGTGGAGGAATATGGAGTTGGATGGAGCAAGAACTCCCAAAGGCCGGAGAGTCGGATTTCATCTGTGTCATCTATCAATTGAGTAAAAGTGTCATCATATCCTTCACTTCAGAGGATAGCCACTTTGGAGGAAAGTGGGGTCGCGTGAGTTGATAACTCCTTAAGGACAAAGCATCAGAGTTCATCGTGACCATTGACAGTCGGGGATGCATGTCAGAAGATCTGACACTTCGGAGAGTTATCACTCCAGAGGTTTGTGGCATTGAAGGATTTGGAAATCCTGGAGCTATTTATTGTCATTGATTTGGATAGAGAGACGGGACCATTAATCCCTCTCACGTCAGTTGTGAACTTTGCGAGTTTGGAGTTCAGGATATTGGCATTGTGGTGAGTTGAAAACACCCGAAGCCTGAAACTCTGAAGCACGGAGTAAGTTCCTATTGGTTTGGCACCTGGTCATATCTATGGTCATATGCTATCACCGTCGAAGGAAAAAATGGATAGGGCCTGAAATATGAATTTGGAAGCACAGGAAGCTTAGAGAAGTTCCTGAAAGGTTAAGTGAGTTCGGATCTGCACCAGGTGGAGTAAGAAGTCCCAAAATCCATCGGGTATCATCGGATTCATGCCTAACTCGTCACATGGTCCCTTAAAGGATTCTATGGGTTTTGAAAAGAACCTCGTTCGCTATCTCGAGCATGAGGAAGGAAACATAATCCTATGGATAAGGTTTTGGGGCTCAGCAGGAGCCCGAGAGCCAATTCGACTCCATCAAATTGATCAATCCTAGACCATGAGGTCGTGCAACCTAGGAGAAAGAGGGGGTTTGTATTATAAGTGTACCAAGGACTTATGTAGTTTGGACAACAAGAAAATAGAGTTTCAATCACACATGATTGAAGTAGAAGGTATGATCAATAACCATGCATTTACTATTTTAGCTGATTTAGGAGCTAGTCATAGATATATCGATTCCCAGGTAGTGGAAAGATTACAATTACCAAGAAGCAAGCATGGTAAATCTTGGATGGTACAATTGTCTACAGGAGCTAAGAGAAAATTAATTGAGTTGAAATAGTTGGATCTAGGAAATTAATGAAAGCTGAGGGTTAATATCAGCTTAGTTTGTGACTGGAAATGTGAAGGAAACCAATAGTGGTTCACTAGAAAGTGCTCAAGTCAGAACTAATCATGTACATTGACTACAATGAGAGAACAAGCAGATTCAGGAATCCAAGAAGAATTGAAGACTTCTGGGATCAACAAGAAATAAGATACAGGGAGAAAGAAGTTACTGAAATTGTGGTAGCAGCAATTGAATTAGGGTTGGTTAACAACCCTACGCAGAAAGAGAATTCTTGCATGTTTGCAAGTGTTGTTGATGATGTTGATACATATGGAAGGAAGTAACAAAAATTTGAAGGTTGATTATAAGTTTGATAAAAGAAGCATGAAAGCTTCTACTGCCATCAAACATTCATGTAGTATAAAAATGTATTAATGAAAATCATGTAGGTATGAGTTTTTATTACTCTTATTGCTTAATTGTTGAAGGGAATCAGGTAAGAATTTCCTCAGCCAGAGTTATTTTATAAAATCACATGATTATATTATTTGAATGCATACCAATGGATGTGGTAAAGGCTGGAGGCCTATATTAATTCAAATTTTTTTAGCTTTTGAATGCACAAAATGACATAGTAGAATGTCATGTTAATTTGGTTATGGGGTAATAACCAAAGAAATAAAAGATAAGAACTTGTTATAGGAATGAATGCTAGTAAAGCTAGTCATGTATGAGACCAGGACAGGGTTGGATATGGAAAAGTATGGATATGGGAAGATTATGAACCGCACATGTACTAAAATCGTCTTAACCTTAAATAAAACTTGGAATGCAACCTTTTTTCTAACACTAATGAACACCACAAAATTATATTCTTGGTGTAGTGTTCGGGACGAAAAGGAAGGAATCCAATTAATTGGGAAGACAATAGGAAGTGTGTGGAGAATGTGTCAACACATTGGCCAGAATTCCAACTTATGGATGGTGAGATACATGACTAAGATAAATAGCATTATGTAATTCAATGCAATGTGCATTGAATAAGTATGCATTTAGAATTTCACTCATGCATAGTAAGTGATAGAATTGCATACTTAAATGAAATTTCTGAATGTGTTTTGTAAGTACATGCATACATATTATTGCATCGAAATAATTATTACTAACAACTGAAATGTTGTTAACTGATGAAATTGAGGACATTTCGGGAGTTGTTAGACATTGCAACAAGGAAGTTGCAAATCAATAAGTCACATGAATACTAACTACAGAAAAATTCTTGTTCAGAAAAAGAAGTAATGAACTTACATATATTAATTATGAACATGCATATGCATAGAATGATGAGTCATTCTATTTTATTAAATTGTTTGGTAATTATTATTGAATTGATAGGTGCATACAATTCTAAGATAACTGCATATGGTTCAATACATATTACAATTGAATTATGATGTACAGGAAATACTGACAATTTGTTGGTTGTATGTATGATGAAGCATTCCTAATATGACAACATCCAAGAAGAATTATGAAATAGAATTTCATGTTTTGGGGAAAATTTGAATTCCCTTCTGAACTAAGTTTGAATTCCTAAATGAATTATTTTATGTTCTCTCATGATAATTGCATGTGGGTGTGTAGATGAGATGATGTTGATTAAAGTTGGAATGTTGACTACAAAGAGTAGCTTGGGGAAGATGCTAATGTAGCAACAGACCATCGATCTTGAAAAGCCATCGAATACGAGTCATAAATACGATGAATACTAAAATACATCACAGGTCCGACGAAACTCAAGGGACCAAGAAAAAAATATAATGAAAATTTGAGGATTAATGGGTAACCTCTAACGGTAAGGTGGATTTTGTCCATGACGTTGGAACACCCCATTGGACTTCAACACTTGATCCATATTATTTTGGGAACGATATGAAGGAAGAAATATAACAGAGATATAACAAAGAAATACATAGAGATATGGAAAGGGACACAATAATACAATAAATAGCATATTCTATTAATGACTGTCTGAAATACAAAAGAATGTGAAATGCAGAAGTGCACAAGGTAACTAGAATGGTGGTAGGGTATCCCGAAGAAGAGATGTGTCGGCTATGCTCATTTCCAAGAATATGATTACAATGAGGCTCCAATTTTTTTTAACATAAATAAGAAGTGAAAAAACCCTAAACATCCAAAACCCTAACCTCGAGAGATGAAACACCAAAAGGTTTGTGGGCCTCAATGGGGGTAGTTGATACGTCAACTTCCTGAGGGCATAAATTTTTCATACGAAATCCATTTGGGGTGATCAATACCTCGTCAGAAAGGTCTAGTTGAGGGAAACACATTTTGTTCAGCCTAACATTTTACTTTGGTTACATTCTAGGTGTTTTCGAGCTGAAAAAAATGTCATTTAGGGTCTCAAAGTGGCCCCAGATGTTTGGGACCCAAAAAATTATAGAAAAATTACCAAGATGGGAAAAATGTAATTTGAGCCAATGGAATAGGTGGGTGGCCACCAATTTCCACCTAGATCAACACTATATGTATTAGTGGGCCCTTAACTCTTGTCGCCCATGATCGCAATGGTAGATCAACTACTGTAACAACAAAGAGTCACCCCTAAGGGATGTACCCTCTTGATAAAACTTGAGGAGGCCAAAATCCATCAAAAGGTCATGTGTAGACTATGAAATAGGGTGAGGTAAAAAATCCCTCTCCCTATCCTTGTCCTCTCAATCATGCACAAATGTGTGTTTCTCAACTTAATTTTGTTGATGTTGCTTCTCCTATCCTCATCGTCGCCTCTAATTCACATACAAATATTGTTACACACACACACACACACACACACACACACACAATTGAAATTATATCACACACATGCCTAATTGAAATTATAAAACACACACGTAATTATAAAATACACACATAAATAACTTGTATTCAAAAAATATTAAATTAATTTTTTTTGCAAAAAAATCTAAAAAAGTAATTGTTGTGCTTAAAACAAAACATGCCCCATCGACGATGTTCTATATAGGTGGGATAATCTGTCTCCCTAAAAGTCATTGAGGGAATAAAAATGGCTCCCTAAAAGTCAAGGTCAAGGGGAAGTTCATGTAAATTCTAAGCTTGTACAATATCTACTGCAAACTGATATTCAGAAAAGAATAGAAAAGATACAATGGAAAATAAAAACATTACATAGAGATTTTTCACCTGGAAACCCAAACCGGGAAAACCAGCATATATTATATTCATACATTGTGTTACATTGTTTACAATACAATATACATATAGGAGCCAGTGGCATCCAAAACCCTAACCCAATGACCTAGATTAGTCCAAAACCCTAATTCCTTAACTAGAAATAGAAAACCATCGGCAAAAAACCATGTGCCGAAAAACCACCTAAATATCATGTGGTCCCAGAAATATGTCGTCCCGGTGCGAAAAAAAATTTCGAGGGCACTGCCCCCAAACCCCCGCGCGAGGGGCTCCGCCCCCCTGCACCCCCCTCTAACACTACTACTCATGCAAAGAATATAACACATACACAATAGTTCAAGGTCATGAGAATGTAATTGAGGGAATAAAATAGGCTTTCCAATCCTTTGACAAACATCACAGTGCTTAGAATATTCCTTAGCATCCTAAAACAAAGAGGGCCACTGTAGTCCTGCACATAGAACCTTATGCATGGTCATATTACCTGCATAGTGTCCTCCAACAATGCCTTCATGTGCTTCCTATAAGATAGTATCCCTTTAATGATCTAGTACACATCTGTGAAAAATGCCATCATCCCCTAACTTATACAATTGTCTTGAAATCAATTGGTAATCTGTTGCTCTAGTGACCAGTAGTCTCCATTGTTTAAGGGTATGTGTCTCAGGTGCTCTTATCGATGCTAAGAACTCTGCAATATCTATGACCTGATCTGACACTACTTCAACTCGGGAGAGATGTGCGTATGGAAGCTCATCATCTAAGCTTCCTCCAGTCTCCCTTGATTTCAATCTTGTCAGATGATCCAAGCCCACATTATGCTTACCAGGATAAATCACAAACTAAAAATAAAACTCATGAAGCAAAAAAAACCACTGGCATATCCTCCCCCCCCAACACAGGCTTGTTCACCAAATACTTTAAGGATAAGTGGTTTGTAAATAATTTCAATGCATTTCCCAAGAGGTAATGTCAAAATTTCTACATAGAATAGACCATAACCAATCCTTCATGCTCTGTGGTACTATAGTTCTTCTCATCCTTAAAAAACTTCTCGCTAGAAAATGAGATGGGATGGTCTATGTTCCCTTCACCAGGCTACACAGGAACTATGCCAACTGCAATGGAAGAAGCATCAACATGAACATGAAATAGCTGGGTCCAATCTAGGAATATCAAAATAGTTGTAGTCACTAACTTCTCCTTCAAGGTATCAAAATATTTTTGACAGTTTGGTGTCCATACAAAATGAGCATCCCTCTTGAGCAGTTTCTCTAATGGTGTGGTGATTCTAGCATAGTTCCTTATGAATATCTAGTAATACCCAATATGCCCCAGTGTCATGTGTAGCATTTTCATAGAAGTGGGAGAAAATGGAAAAGATACATACCAATCAAGAGTCTATAATAAAAAGGTATATCCTTAAGATGCATCCAGAGTATGGGATGGTGCAAAGGATGATAGAAGCATGGTTTTGGAATCTTAGCTTCTATGGATTTGTCTTCTATTAATCCCATCTCTATGCCAACACTTATCAAAACTTAGCCCCAACAAATTCTTGACCACACCTTCCAACTCATCCCAGGTTAGGAATCCTATAACTTATTGCTCAAAAAAGGGTTCCAGGTCTAGGAGTCCTTTGATCATGGCATCTATGAACTGGATGAATTATTAAAACATCGATTTCTAGCTACTACAAATGTCCTAGATTCATTGGGCATACTCAACAACTAATACATGCATCAAAGACTCTTCTATGGGTATGTTCCGAGTCAGTATCCTGATGTCGAATTTTTCTTGGGTTTTCATCCTCCTAGCCATGGAAACCAAAGATTATGCCCTCTAAGTGAGTTACCTTATCATATTCCTTAGTCATTTCTTCTCATTGTACTTCCAGGGAATAATGTTTTACTTTGAATTTATGAGCCTCTTCCATCATATCTTCCATAGCATCGGAAGAAACATATTTAGCATAAACTTCCTTATACCAAGATTGCAGCTACTCGATCTCTTGATATATCTTCTGCTCTAGATTTGCAAGTAGATATCCTAGTCAATGGAACCTGATCCATAATTGTTGACACTCTAGGTGGAGGTGTTCTATCCTATCAATCAGTGCTTGGACCTCAACAAGGATAGGCTCAATGATTATCATCCTCCTTTTTTTGTGAACCTCTACCTCTACTGCATCTAGGCATGCCTTTTCCTCCTTTTCCTCTTACTCCTGTGGGTCTCTATATCTATGACTAACTCCAAGAACCCCATTCTTATTTCTGCAATTTGGTGAAGGGTTGTGGTTACTCTCCTAACTATGATGCTTTCTTTCTAAGGAAGTGTAACAACTGTTGGTAGGTGTGAGAGCACCTTGTCCAAGCATGCCTCATCCAGGCATGTAGCAAGCTCTTCCTCCATTAAATGTAGACTATAATACACCTCTAATTCATGCTTTCTTCCATTAGCAACTAGTTTCTTTCAAATTTCGATAACAACACTCTCTATGACTTGGTTGGTTAGGGTAGTGGCATCTTTTTATGCCATTTCTCACCATTGTTCCTTGTTGTTGGTTGCCTACTACAACTAATGTCTCAATGCATCCTTTTATTATTCTCCTTTCTTGGCCTAATCTTCCATCTGCAAGTTTTGGATTTATAACTCCATCATGTAATCATCCCTCTCCTTGTCATGGATTAAAATATCATTGGTTGATTCTTATATCAATTTTATGAGATATGGCAGGTCCATCTTTGGAAAATAAATAACAACAAACATCTGGACCTTGACCCCTCTCATAACTCTTTTTGTATCATTGCCTCTTGTGTATGCTGACTGGATCTATCCTACCCCTTCCCCTAGCCAAAGAATCCATTGTAGAGTCTTTTGTACTAGCCTACATGCTTAATTTGAATCTAGAGCCTTATGTGTGCATGGTGGCCTATGGATCGTATCTAGCGCTGGGTGTGACTTGGACTATCAAGGTGGCCATTCGTGGAGAAGTTTTAGAAATGGCTAGGGTAGGGAAATAGCTCACCAAGTACTCAGGATGGAGTTGCATGAATTCTTCAATCGACCCAAGTTATGGATGAATATTCATATACTCAACAATTATCTCTTCCTACGACTTCTCCTCCAGTGTTGTTTTGTGGTGTTGTTACTAACATGCACCAGTGCACCATGTTTATTATCTCACCACCACATATTTTATCACTGTGTCCCATAAGACACACCACATAGTTAAATTGTGAAATAATCATCCCAGTGTCCTGCTCTTTACAACACCGATGCATTTTTTCTACCTAAAGGTACCACTAGGTTAAATTGTTTCATTTCAACTTAAGAGATGTGATATGTTAATATGAATGCACCGGTGTTGTCATGTTATTGTAGAATTGATATTACCTTTTGCGGTACATTGGATTGTATAGAGCATCAGTAACAGGGCATCCAACAAAATGCCTCAGCACACAAAATCGTACAATATTTTCCCAGTGCATTTCTTTTAACTGCACTGATTCATTTCATTAACAAAGATGTACCACAACGTTAAAATTTATGGTGCATAAAATTATTGGCACACTTTGTTCAACTGAATTCACTGGTGCACCAATTTTACCAGAGCACTGAGATGATGTCTAGTGGTGCATTGTCTTACTAATGCACCAGAAATGAGGCCTTACATAAGACGAACCGCGATGCTTAATTTTCAAAACCTATCGGTGCATACATTTAGTGTTTATGCACTGGTGTTCCACTCTTATTGTCACATCTCCACATATTTTAGTGGTGCATCTAATAAGTTTCACTGTGATGATAGATTATGAAACATTTAGCCTGGTGTCGTTCTCTTTACAACATCAGTGCATTTGTTGGACAAATGGGAACCATTAGCTTAAATTTATTTATCGCAACTAAAGCGGTGTGACATGTTACTATTAACGCACCAATGTTACCATGACATTGGAGCATCGATGTTTTGTTCAACAGTGCATTGTAAAGGATAGAGCACTGGGAACAAGGCATCCAATGAGACGCCCCGCTATGCCAAGTTGGTCAATTTCTTCCCTGGTGTGGTTCTGTAAACAACATTGGTGCATTTGGTTAAAAGGGTTGCACATTACAATAAATTTATATATTATTAAGTTAGTGTTTAACTTAATTAAGTGAAATGTACTGGTGCGGGTCGAATCCAATTGCATGCTAGTTGCGGGGCATTCCAAAGGACACACAACTTTGGTTTTAAAATTTATCGTAGTGATATTTATTGAATAGCACTAGTGCATAAAATTTATATTAGACACACTGAGGGCAGTGCTCACTATGAATTTAACATAGGATGCACTGCTTTGGGGTGAACCAGAGCGTTTAGGAACACCGCGCGAAATTGGAAAAAAAATTGAAAAAAATGTCAAATTTAAAGATAAATTCAAATTTTAATTGGATGAAAATGCAAATAGGAAGGTAATAAACAATTTTCCTGACCTCTTATGTCTTGAGGAAGAATGGTTTCATCATTGAGACAAAATTAAAATTTGTGGTAATTTCAAAAATTTGGAAATGCATGGTATCTACCAATGGAGTTATTCAAGTCACTGTAGAGCACTGGAAATAGGGCATTTTTGGAAGGAGGTTAAGCACCAATGCTTTATTGAGAGATTGGAAGAAGAAGATGAACTGTAATAATGAAAATTGGTTTGGTAATTTTAATTTATTTACCCGATCGTGGTGCACCTGACAAGAGTAATATGCACCAATGCTTAACATTCTCCTACCCACTTTCTCAACTCCTTGAGTCTTTGCACAAGAATATATTAGAAAAAGATTAAATTTAGATGAAACACATTTTATATCAAGAAAATACAAGGCCACCTTTAAATTGAAAAAATAACTGAGACCTTTTATTGTCAATATGAGATCAACATTGCAGGTGAAAACTAAGCTTCTTTTATCAATTGTATTTCAACAAGGAGATGCATGGATGTACGACCCCCATTCTGTGATTTCCTCAAAAATAATCTCACATGGACAAATTCCTTATCAACATCAACAAAAAGCACATGCATATTTTTTGTCCAACCAAGATAGTTGGGAGGAGGTAAAAAATATGTTTCAGATTCACATCAAGGTTCCAGAGAAACCTTTGAATTCTCTAGTCACAAAAACCCCTCAACATTTTGAGAGGACATATAAAAGAAAGACTTCAGAATCAACTTCAAAGGATTCAGGGATATAGGAAGAAGGAGTAGCTAAAAGATAGAAATCGGAAGCACTTGATGAAGAAGAAGATCCAGAGTTACAAGAAGAAATAATACCAATGAACAAAGGCCCTATTGTGATTGTATAAATATCATCATCAAATAAGCCTAAGAGTATAGAGATTCAAAGTGAAATAGAGTAAGGTATTATTGATCAAGAAAAGAAGATTGACCATGCTCATCATTTCATGGAAATCAGGGAGACATGTGCAAAGATTAAAAATAATATTATTCCTAAAATCTACAACCGTGATGCATGTCATACTCGGATGATATCATCTCTGGATTATGAGAAAGTAAGATTAGATATAACAATTATGGATCCAAAGGAGCAGAATAAGGCGACAAACATTTCTATTGATATTAATGCAGTTCATCCACTGGATAAATTTTACTTGCATAGAAAAACCATTGAAATGTTAAATAGATATCTCATGATATAAAATCTTGGAATCAAGAAGCTTCAAGTAATAAACGAGAAGTTCAGGACTTAACTAAAAAATGAAAAATTGACCAATAAAACTAGGCGAATAGGAGTAGAGGAGTTGGAATAATGGGTAATGGACCTAGGATCTAACCCAAGAGATGCAACATCTATACAAGGACTAATAAAAACCAAGGACAAAAATATATAGGCATTGAAGAAAAGGCTTAACATCCTAGGAATTGATCATGTACAGACCCTAGAACTACAGGCAGTCCAGGCAGAAAAATAAAATATTTTGAAGAAAATGATTCAGATGGAAAATCAAATTGACTTGTATGCAAAAAATGTTGAGGCTATGAAAGGAGGATCTTCTTTCTTACATGCAACCAAATCAAGAAATCCAATAGCAACATTATCAAAATCATTAGCAAATTTGAATCTTAAAAAAGTTGAAATTGATAAGCTGAAGAAAAAAATTTCAACACAAAATGAAGAAATTAAGGAAAAACATAAAGTTATTGAAGAATATCAAAAACTGAAATCTAAAATGCTAATATATAGAGAGAAAATGAAGAACACATTGTGAGGTATACCCTTTCTAATAGGAGTTAGACATATCATTTGGGAAGAAATCATCAGTGAAGTTGGAAATATTTGGTATTATTTCAAGATAATAGATAATGAGATGTTGTTAACATATGAAGCAGATGATGTTATCAAAAAATCATTTCATGAATTAGGAACTAGACCTCAAGTTCCTAATCAAATTATAAATTTCCTAAATTCCAATTCCAAAGGAACATTGGAAAGAAAAGGTGTCAGGGATAGAACTGCAATGGTCATGGAAACTGAAAGGAATTTTACAAAGAGGAATCTGATACAACAAGCTCAAAATAAATGCATAATGGTGAAGAGAAACATTGAATATTTCATGATGGAAATATCGTGTTGGCATTGATATCAACATGAAGACAAGAAGTGACATAGTGGAGTATGACATGGAACTGCATTAAAATATACATGAATATTGAGTTACATGAACATAATGGACTATCGAAATACAAGGGATCGCCTGGTCGAGTGATTTGAAATAATGAAAGAATGAAACAATTTAAATTACTACATTGGTCGAGTCGAGTTGTCCTGGAGACTATATATTTTGTTGAGACATGATCATGATGAATAGAATGAATAATAGTGAGTCACCCTCTTGGATGCTTTTTCATGCACTATCATTTTAGAGTGTAGTCGAAGGTAAATTTGTTGATACATCATCGAGAACCCTTGAGTCTGTCAGATCAAAGCAATAGTCGATATTTCGTAGCAAGTTTTGGTCACCATTCTTGCCAAGCCAAAGTTGGATGACCCTTCAAACCCAAACAATTTCCATCAACCACCAATGGTTAGATCCACTCAGGGAGTCAATTGTTGAATAAATTGTCATTAATGTCAAAGGTTAGTAAGTGATCAAATATATATCAAAGGTTAGTAAGTGATTAAATATAAATTTGACCTTGGTATCACTTTAATAAATACAAAAGTGGAAAATTTAAGTGGAACCAGAGTTTATGCAAAAGTGGATTAAATATAAATATGAATTTAATAAATAACAAAGTTTGAAAAGTTAAGTGGAAGTGGAGTTTATGTAAAATAGGAGTAGATATGAACATGGAATAAAGAAAAAGGTAAAAGTGAAAGTGGAGGTAAAGAACAAGGGTAAAAGTGAAAGAGGACATGGTATTTTCAAACCATGGTGGTATTTACCTATGGTAAGGTAAAAAGTGAATTAAATCATGATAGTCAAAATCTATTAACCCAATTGAAAATGTGACTAAACGATCTAAAAGGAACAATGGTTCATTGACATTGTATTAATTAAAATAGTATGATTAATATCTTATATTGAAAAGGCACATACTTATAATGAAGAGATACATTCCTATATTGAAGAGGTACATTGGTTCATTGTTATTTACAAAGAGACACAATGGTTCAATGTCATATACCTATTGGATGACTATATACACAAGAAAATATGTTGAAAGACAGTGTGACTCGATAATTTAATAATAATATCTAAACAGAAGAAGAGACCAAATGAAGAAATTGAAGTTTGAAGATTAAAAAATGAAGTGAGGGTGGAAAGGTGATGCAAGGGAGGATTAAAGTCATCTATAGGTTGGAGTCTAAACAATAGGGAGTTGCAGCTTCCTCAAGTTGGAGCTTGAAAAGTAGGGGATTGTTTTCTCCTTGAGTTGGTGCTAAAAATAGGGGATTGTTATGCTCAAAATAGGGGATTGTTGTCTCCTTGAGTTGGTGCTCAAAACAGGGGATTGATATCTCCTTGAGTTGGTGCTAAAAAGAGGAGATTGATATATCCTACAAGTTTTAGCTTTTAAATGAAAAGTAAACTTTATATAAATATATAAAAAGAACATTTATGGTGTTTCATGTTAAAATTATGTGTACTATTCTTATTTGTTGATCATTTGTTGTGTTTAATAAGATTAATGATTAAGTGGTGTTAAATATTGGGAAAAAAAACAATATTGATTCACCCCCCCTCTTAGTATTAAACAATATTCCAACAATTGGTATCAGAGTGGGTTGCTTCATCATAATCTAATCATTGGAAGGAATATTCTAAGAAATCACAATGGATCAACACGAAGGGATGTCCTCAAACAAAGATCCACTATTCAAAGGGGATAACTATGCATTCTGGAGTATAAGAACAAGAAGTTACCTAATGGAAAGGGGATTGGATGTATCGCTATCTATGATAAATGGTTATGATGTACCAAAAACTGCTCCTTTAGACACAACTAGAAAGAAACTTTGCAATGATAATTCAAGATATGTAAATGCAATTGTGGGTGGATTAACAAATAATATATTTATCAAAGTAATGCATTGAAAATATGCAAAAGAGATATGATACAAACTACAAATCATATATGAAGGATATTCCAAAGTCAAGCAAGCAAGGCTTCAAACATATATAGGAGAGTTTGAAAACTTGAAGATGAAAGAAGAAGAAAACATCATAGAGTATCTTCTAAGAGTAGATGAAATTGCCAATTCAATCAGAGCACTAGGAGAAGATTTGGATGACAAAATTATTGTCCAAAATATGTTGAGATCATTACCAATGAGATATGATGCCAAGGTATCTACCTTGGAATATCAATAAAACCTTGACAAACTTACAATGGATGAACTTCATGGGATTCTTATAGCATATGAAATGAGAACAAGGCAAGAAATGCCATCAAAAAGGGAATAAACTTTCAAAGCTTCAAAAGAAGTAAAGAACCATGAGCGTGTGTCAAATGAAAGTCACTCAGACATATTAGATGAGGAAGAGGATAAATTTTAGGTATTCATATTCACAACATCCAAAGCATGGTAAATATGGCCCTAACCAACAGCCTTCCAAAAAACATTACAAGACATAGGAAAATAAGGGTAAAGGAAAGATGAAGAATGACACTAGGAATTGGTGCGACTTCCACAAAATCCCATGGCACAACAATGATGAATGTCACTCGAAATAGTCATTGGTGGTCGAGGTCAAAGATAAGGAGCCGAACCCTAATTTGGAGTCTAATCCAAAAAATATTGAAAACTGACAGATCATCGATGCAGACCCTATTGTTATTGTTGCGTTCACAACAATTCAGGTCTACATATTCACAAAAACCATGCTTTGGTTTCCCAATCGAGGAGCTAAGTGAACATTGCTCTCAGTAATCAAAGTGTTCTTTCTGGTGTTATTCTAGTATCATTTTGGTATTATTGTGGTGTTGGTCTGGTTATATTGTTGTTCTGGTGTTGTTATTGAGGATGTTTTAGAAGAGGATGTTGAGGCTCCCCTTGTGTGTGTGTCACCTGAACCCACTGACATAACCCCTCCCTCAGATCCTCCGGAAGTAGAACTAGTCATTTACCTAAATGCTCTCACTGGCTTCTCTACTCCCCAAACCCTCAATCTAATTGGTTACATCAAGCATAGGAAGGTCATTATTCTTGTTGATAGTGGAAGCACCCATAATTTCTATATCTGTGTAGTCAATAATTTCCAAATCATGATTGCCAAAGGTGGGTCCATTAAATGTGGACGACATTGTGAAAATGTGTGTCTCCAAATTGGTGACTACCACCTAAAATCTCATATGCTTGCTATCGACATGGGTGGTTGTGACATTGTGTTGGGTACAAAATGGCTAAGGACTTTGGGTCCCATTCTCATGGAGTTTAAGTAATTACCATGAAATTCGACTAGGAGGTCCAATAATATAAGTTCCAAGGCATCATCGTCAGTTCCATAGAGATCATTAGTTCCCATCGCATGGAAAAGCTGCTCAAAAAAGTTCATTCTAGCGTTATTGCCCAACTCCATGCCATACAAGAAACTGAGACACCCTATGTGCCGCAGGACCTCCAATCCATCCTCTCTAAACATCAAGTGGTTTTTTCCACTCCCTAAGGACTCCCTCCATCCTGTGGTGTTTATGATCATTCCATTCCCCTTGTCCCATAAATCCTTCCCCCCAATATCTGTCCCTATCGTCACCCCTTTTCCCAAAAAAATGAAATTGAGAAAATGGTTCAAGAACTGCTCAACATAGGTGTTATCCACCCTATTAAAATCCCCTACTCTTCTCTTGTGGTCATGGTCCTTAAGAAAGAAGGTTCTTGGCGCATGTGTCCTGACTTCTACACCCTCAACAAAATCACCATTAAAGACAAATTTCTCATTCCTGCCATTGATGACCTCTTGGATGAATTGAGTGGTGTCCAATTCTTTACAAAATTGATCTTCCTTCTGGCTACCACTAGATCTGTATGAAAGAGGCTGACATTCCTAAGACTACCTTTAGAACTCATGAGGGCCACTATGAGTTTTTGGTCATGCCCTTCTTTCGAATCATGTCTTTCGCCCTTTTCTTCATCCTTTTGTCTTAGTTTTTTTTTATAATATCCCCATCTATAGAAAAACCTGGACAAACCATCTTTATCATGTGGATCAAGTTCTCCATCTATTCTCTCAGTGCCAACTTTTCCTGAAATAATCTAAATGTTATTTTGGCACCTCGGAAGTCAAGTACTTGGGTCATCTTGTTGGCAAGGAAGGCATCAGGGTGGATCCTAAAAATATTGAAGCTATGCAAGATTGACCTCACCCAAAGACTCTCAAAAGATTGCATGGATTTATGGTCTTAACAGGTTATTATCACAAGTTTGTTAAGTATTATGGAAAGATTGCAACACTTCTCACTGCACTCCTTAGAAATAATTCTTTCACTTGGACTCCAAGAGTTTCTCAGTATTTTCAAACCTTTAATATGGCCATGCGCACCACTCTAGTCCTGGACCTTCTTGATTTCACAAAGACCTTTGTCCTAGAATTTGATGGTTCAAGGAAAGGAATTGGTGTTGTCCTTATGCAAGAGGGTCGGCCTTTGGCCTTTACCAGTAAACAACTATCTGAGAAAAATTTGGGCAAATCAATCTACGAAAAGGAAATGTTGGCTATTCTTCATGTCGTTGATCTTTGGCACCCTTATGTATTGGGGCAATGCTTCCAAATTAAGACAGATCATCAAATCCTCAAGTACTTTCTGGAACAATGCATTTCCTTCCCGGAGAAACAAAAATGGGTGACTAAGCTCTTTGGATATGATTATGAGATCATTTACAAGAAAGGAAAAGACAATGTGGTTGTTGATGCACTTTCCAGAAAATATGAAGATGAAGGGTCCCTTTTTTCTCTCTCCTTCATTGTACCAGATTGGCTCCAAGTTGTTCGCCAGGAATGGCTACACGATCCCAAAAGTTCACATCTGATACAACAATTGCAGTCCAATTCTCCAATTTCCCCAGGGTACTCTTGGATTAATGATGAGCTTCGATATAAAGCYTGCATGTATTTAAGTAAATAGTCAAAACTTAAATCCATGATACTTTCTGAGCTTCATGCTACACCCATAGTTGGGCACTCTGGTTTACCAAAACCTATGACAAGGTCAAACATTCTTTTTTCTAGGATGGTATGAAACATGACGTTCGTAATTTTGTGGCTGAATGTGATGAATGTCAACGCAACAAGGGAAAATTATTCAAATCTCCTGGCACACTACAACCTCTTTCGATTCCACCTGCTATTTGGAAGGATATCTCTATGGATTTTATTGTAGGCTTACCTAAATCGGTAAATAAATCAGTCATCATGGTGGTAGTTGATCATATTTCCAATTATGCTCATTTATGTGCTCTTCAACACCCATTTACAACATCCACTGTGGCTCAAGGTTTCATGGATCAGGTCTTCAAGCTTCATGGCATGCCACATTCTATTGTTTATGATCGAAACCCAACTTTCACTAGAATTTTTTTGGCAAGAACTGTTCATGATACAAGGCACCCAATTGCATCTCAGCATAGCTTATCATCCCCAGACTGATGGTCAAAATGAAGTTGACAACAAGTGTTTGGAAACATATTTGAGGTGTTTTTCCTTGGAAAGGAAAAATCAGTGGGCTCAATGGTTACCACTAGTTGAATGGTGGTACAACACTTTGTACCATACAGCTACCCAGATGACTCATTTTGAAGCGGTATATGGAAAAAAGACACCTTCAGTTCTCTCATATTTTCCAGGTGTCTCGAAGGTCTAGGCGGTTGACCAAACTCTTACATTTCAAGAGACTATTCTTCGTACCCTCAAAGAGAATTTGGTCATGGCCCAGAATCGCATGAAGCAACAAGCATATCAAGGTCACTCTGAACGTCAATTTGCAGAAGGGGATCAGGTGTTTCTTCGACTGCAACCTTACAAGAAAAATTCCCTCAAGGCTAACCATTGTCAGAAATTGGAACCCAAATTTTATGGTCCTTATACCATTCTCAGGCATGTGGGACAGGTGGCCTATGAGTTAGATTCTCCCAATCATTCTAAGCTCCATCCTATCTTTCATGTTTCCTGCTTAAAGAAGGTGATTGGAACTAAGTTTCATACTCAAACCAACCTTCCCGAGTTGGACGAAGAAGGCTCCATTTGGCTACAACCACAAGCAGTTTTGGACAGCGTGAGTGTCGTCTGTGTCGGCAAACCATCAAGGAAGTGTTAGTCTAGTGGAAAGATACAAATCCAGCAGATGCCACTTGGGAACCAGCTACCATTCTGCAGTAATTTCCACATCTCAAGCCTTGAGAGGCTATTTTTAAGGGGGAGGACATGTTAGGGACCTAACCCCTCATGTAGGTAGAATAATATATTCCAATTTAATAAAGGTCAATATTAATAAGTCCTAGAAATAAAGAAGAATAAGTCCAATGCAAGAAGACATAATAGAAGCTTCCTCTTCTAGAAGGATCTTCCTCTAGATGGTTCTTTTGATAGACATATTTAGTATAAATAGGAGTTGAGGGTATGAGAACTTTTGTCTTGGATATTATTGTAATAGAGCTCTACTTTGCTAGAGGTGTTATCACTCCAAGAAATCACTCCCCGACTACAGAAGGGTGTAAGCTTGGTAACTTTAAAAAGATCAATAATGTGCAGGAAAAGAGGATCAGATCAGATGACATTATAAACTCATATCCATTTAGAAATACATCAGTCACTTGAAAGACCAAGGCTTTCAACTATGTAACTCAGAAAGTTTTAACTTAATGTGTGGAAACATGGAGAAGACCTATTATGCTAACATAAATACCTATACAATAGTATATGTAAATGGCTAGTAATGATAGGTAAAATACTCTTCACACCAGCAAAAACATGTATAAGATTGCATATAATATATGGCCAGACCCAACAGGTAAATACTTGCAACTTTAGCTTATGAATGCACCAATAGGATAAAAACTATCTGGCATTAAGACAAACATCAGAATCAAAGTATATAAGTTTAGTATACCAACGAAGATATGGGATGACAACCTTTTGTCATTGAATATACATACACTTGGAAAGAAAGGAAATGGAAAACTAAGTAACACAGTGAAAGAAGCTCGATGTCAAGATATATTAATGGACATCTCCAAAGGATGAAATGTACAAGTCTTCAAGAATAGAACCACAGTCCTCAGACTGTTCTTCCTCCCTATGAATTTTTTCTCTGTGGTATTTAAATAATCTTTACAAATCATTTTCAATATCCTTAAAAGATGGATCTAATAACCTCTTTTCCTATCTCAAATTCGAATTTGTGAGGTGGCTGGAAAAGACATAAATTTCTGGAAATATGCTACTCAAATATTTACCCATATTTCTCAAACAAAAATAGTTGTGTACAAACTAGAAGAGGCTTTTGTAGATTGGTTTGTTGTGAGAAAAAACCTCTATGAGTTATTTGAGATTCATTTTCATTTTCCCAGGATATGTATTTCAAAAACATGTGTCAAACAGGGAAATTTTGAGATCTGAAAATTAGGGCTCAAAGATGAATTCGATTCTCCCAATCTATGACACATGTAGGAAAAATGAGAGAGGTTATTTTTCTATGACGTGTTAGTAACAAAATCATCTACCCGTTTCTCAAATGATTCTCCAGTCGCTCAGAATCATCATTTGAAAATGATGACTCAACACAGTAAAAATAGTCTCTTTTGCACTTTCGGCGACTCATTTGCCCTTGAAAATCTGATTTAGTTGTTGAAAAGGAAAACTTTCGGTGGCTCATTACGCTATAAAATTACCACTTATCTGCCAAAAGATAAAATTTACTTTTGGTCTATTTTATGAGGTGAAATCTTCATTTTTATTGATTTGATGTGAATTTGAGTCTTTCTCAAAACCTCTAAAACTTTAAGATTTGAAAATAACTCTTCCACCTAATGATCCTCTTATCATCTGATTTGGGAATCATTAGCAAGTTATTTTTGATCGCTAACATCTGGCTCCAACTGGGATGGAGACCTCCTTGCGAGGTTTCCAAGAACCACAGATCTAATGCCTTTCTAGAAAAATAAAATCTGAACTTAATGTCTAGTGTTCCATTGGGCATGGAGTCAGTATTCCATTGGGCATGGAGTCATCCATTCACCTCTTTCTCAAAACCTTTCATGACCTGTATATATGATCTCTGTATATCTTCTATATTGATATATAATACGTCTGTATTTCTCTCAGCCTCCTTTATGCTTCAAACACATTACAATATGTATGTCATTCTGTTGTTGCAGTGGAAAAACAAACCTGGTGAAATGAAATGTTAATCTGATTCCATATGAAATTTTTTGTACCTTTGTTTCTATTCATCACCAAAGTGACCACTTTCTTTCCACGAAGCGTAGCTACAAAACCTTTACCTCGGTATACACCTTTACTTTATGTTGCTTGTTGATGGTTCAGGGATCCTTGAAGTTTTTCATAATACCTGTAGCATGTAGTATCTCTAAACATATGGGAAATCTCAGGCTAAGATTTCAGATATGTTATATCATTGAGCTCTTTCTTGAGCAGAACTTTTCCCTTATTTATCTGCAAAAAAAATGTCAATATCTGCAATACAATGGAATCGGGTTTGGGGGAAACAAACTCAGCACCAACAAAAGGAGTCTAGGGCTCATCAAAGATAAAGGTGAGATATGGGGAATGTGCTTGAGTAGAGGCCTAAATTTTAGGAAGCTTAAGAGACACAAGGGGCTTCAAATCTTTTCTGTGAGTCACATTCGACTAGGAATATTAAGGATAGGTCGCATGATGAGGAATGGTCAAGTTAATCATAGAGGATAACTTTGAATGAAGATCAGATCCAAACATCATGGAAAAATAAGAGATTTGATAAATCTAGGGTTAGCTAAATCAAATCAAATTATGATAATGGTAGAAATGGATCGACCAAACCTCAATGATATTTCCTAGCATTCATTTCGGCGGTTAACTGATCAAGATAACACCTGTACTTTGGTGGTAGAAGACCCTGTTTTGACGTGCTAACTATTTGGCATGCTCTGCAATTTCGGTGGCTTAGAACACCCTACGATTTCGGTTTTAGCTACTGAAAGTTAGTACTTTCGGTAGCTTACAACATGTTGAAACATATCCCTTAGCCACCGAAAACTATCTTTTGAGAATATTTATCAATGAAGTGCTGACTCAAGAACTTTCATAAAATATAATTCTAAAGCTCTTCTAAAAGACTCTTAATAAATCTTCTCTCTAATGGCCATCTTGTATGTGGTGTCTCAACAATTTGCAGGTTATTTTTGGGAAAAAACATCTTCAAGACCTGCCTTTATTCACATAAGGTCACTGATACATCTGCTGCAAATTGGAGAAAATAAATGCTCGGGCAGCAAGCTTGTTTCCTACCCTACTCTAACTAGTTCTGCAATTGGTTAAGTGAATGTTGATTTCCATAGCAGCCATCCAAGAAATTTTAACACTGAAATAATCTCATCATTCACACTAATAAATAGTTGATGTTTGAAGTGTAACAAGAATGATAAGAAGCCATTCACAAAACCAAACTCACCAGAACACATGTGAAAGCTAAAGAAGTCTGAAACTTTCAATTTCTCTGAAATGTATGATTCTATGAAGGATGCCACTGGGTCTTTAAAACATAGATCTGAAACATGTTGATATTTGGGAACCAACTGTATATCTATGGCACCCTCTTTCTCAACCATGACTATTCTTCTGTCAAAATATTGATAACCTTCTTCTTCTTTTATGATTACCTTGTGATCATCAAAGCCTTTGACCTCTTCTTCATAATAGTGTTCAGAAAATGATGATAGAGCAGTATTTGAATAATAGAGATTTTGATCAGCTATAAAAATGTAGTTGTCTATATGATCATGAGTTATCATAGGTTCAACATTCTTTGTAAACTGATCATAAATTTTACATGAATGTCTGTCTCTAGAATGCTCTGCCAATGTTGAAGAATCTGATTCACAATCTGAGATAATCTTAGTTTCTTGTTGTTGTTCTAAAACTGTCTCCTAGTCATTACCTTCCTCCTTAGATTCTGAACTATACTGACATTCTGTTGACTCAAATTTATGCATATTTTTAAAATCAACCTTCTCTTGGATCCTCCTGGAAGCATGAATATTTTCCTCCACCTCTAAAGAATCTTCAAACATAATGATTAATGATGAAGATTTCCTTTCTAGCAGAAGAAGGGTAAGTTTTGAATGCAATCCCATCACATAATATATCATGGAAACTATCTCTGTAGGCTTAATCTCCAAAGGCATAGCATGGTATATGCTGCAAAATCTTTGATTGAAAGCAGGCAAAGTTTAATTTTGTTCTCTCTTCAAAGCATAGAAATCAACAATGTAAGAGTCTGGTGATTTATGTTCACCCCAATGTTTCACAAAAACATTAGAGAACTTGATCCAAGAACCAACAGAATCATCTCTTAGACCCTTAAAACATAGAGCAACGTCTCTGATCAAATATTTTGAAAAATATCTCATGATCACATCTTCATGGACAATCTGAAAATGATAAACAAAATCCAAAAAGGATTCCAAGTGTCTCTCAGTTGAAGCTTGATTCTCTTCGGAAAACCAAGGGAGATATTCATAACAGTCAACAGGATAAGGATTAAGAAGAGAGGGAAGATTTAAAGGCTTAAACATCTTCATCCTGATTTTGATTTGAAAGGTTGTGGGCTGATCATGAGGGATAACAATTTGCTGACAAGGTTAAGAGGTTATGGCAACAACTGTTGGGCTCTATATAGGTTTTGAATCAGTTTTGATCAGATTCAGAAGGAATTTGAATATAGAGATCATTTTTATGAGCAGGCTGAGGGAAAATGACTGAATCAACATCTACAATGAAAGTAGGCTGAAAATCTTCTTTTAATGATGGATATATAAAAGAAGTCTGATAATCTTCAGAATATACAAAACAGAGGATAATTCTTTTAACATGTGAAGGGAAGAATATGAAGGAGCTAATAAAGAACAACAACAGTTCATGAAGCGAACTAATAAACTGATACCTGGATTTAGAATTTAGCTTCTTCATCTTCTATCAACCGGATCCTCCCTAGTGGAGTCTTTAATGTGGAGTCTCCAGGAAAATGATTACAGACGAATTTTATGTTTGTCTCTTGTCTTCCATCAAGAAACATATCTATGTCGTTTTCCCAGGGAATCCCTTCTTTCACTTTCGTTCCCCAGCAACGACACCATTTTATTATCACTCCAAGAAATCACTCCCCGACTATAGAAGGGTGTAAGCTTGGTAAATTTAAAAAGATCAACAATGTGGAGGAAAAGAGGATCATATCGGATGACATTATAAACTCATATCCATTTAGAAATACATCAGTCACCTGAAATACCAAGGTTTTCAACTATGTAACTCAGAAAGTTTTAACTTAATGTGTGGAAACATGGAGAAGACCTATTATGCTAACAGAAATACCTATACAATAGTATATGTGAATGGCTAGTAATGATAGGTAAAATACTCTTCACACCAGCAAAAACATATATAAGATTGCATATAATATATGGCCAGACCCAACAAGTAAATACTTGCAACTTTAGCTTATGAATGCACCAATAGGATAACAACTATCTGGCATTAAGACAAACATCAGAAGCAAAGTATATAAGTTTAGTATACAATGAAGAGATGGGATGAAATCTTTCTGTCATTGAATATACATAAACTTGGAAAGAAAGGAAATGGAAAACTAAGTAACATAGTGAAAGAAGCTCAATGTCAAGATATATTAATGGACATCTCCAAAGGATGAAATGTACAAGTCTTCAAGAATAGAACCACAGTCCTAAGACTTTTCTTCCTCCCTATGAACTATGTCTATGTGGGATTTAAATAATATTTACAAATCAGTTTCAAGATCCTCAAAATATGGAGCTGATAACCTCTTTTCCTATCTCAAATTCGAATTTGTGAGGTGGCTGGAAAAGACAGAAATTTATGGAAATATGCTGCTCAAATATTTACCCATATCTCTCAAACCAAAACATATTTGTAAAAACTGGAAGAGGCTTTTGTATATTGGTTTGTTTTGAGAAAAAACCTCTCTCGGTTCTTTTAGATTCATTTTCATTTTCCCGAGGTATGCATTTCAAAAAAATGTGTCAAACAGGGAAATTCTGAGATCCGAAAATTAGGGCTCAGAGATGAATTTGATTCTCCCAATATATGAAACCTGTAGGAAAAATGAGAGTAGTTATTTTTATTTGACATGAAAGTAACAAAAACTCCTCCCATTTCTCAAAATTATTCTCAGTCTCCCAGAATCATCATTTGAAAATGATGACTCAACACAGTAAAAACAGACTCTTCTGCACTTTCGGTGGCTCATTTGCCTTTGAAAATCTGATTTAGCTGCCAAAAAGGAAAACTTTTGATGGCTCATTACACTGTAAAATTACCACTTAGCCGTCGAAAGCTAAAATTTACTTTTGGTCTATTTTATGAGGTGAAATCCTCATTTTATTGAATTAATGTGAATTTGAGCCTTTCTCAAAACCTCTAAAACTTTAAGATTTGAAAATAACTCTTCCACCTAATGATCCTCTTATCATGTGATTTGGGAATCATTACCAAGTTATTTTTTATCGCTAGTAGGAGTTTTCTCCCTTGAAGAGGCAAGTGAACATTGCTCTCAGTAATCAAAGTGATCTTGCTGGTGTTATTATAGTAACATTTTGGTATTATTGTGGTGTTGTTCTGGTTATATTGTTGTTCTGGTGTTGTTATTGAGGATGTTTCATAAGATGATGTTGAGGCTCCCCTTGTGTCCATGTCACTTGAACCCACTAACATAACCCCTCCCTCAGATCCTCCCGAAGTAGAACCGGTCATTTACCTAAATGCTCTCACTGGCTTCTTTGCTCCCCAAACCCTCAAGCTAATTAGTTATATCAAGCATAGGAAGGTCATCATTCTTGTTGATAGTGGAAGCACCCATAATTTTATTCATCGCCGCATTTCCCAAGAAAATAATTTCTATATCCGTGCAGTCAATAATTTCCAAATCATGATTGCCAATGGCCGGTCCATGAAATGTGGAGGGCGTTGTGAAAATGTGCATCTACAAATTGGTGACTACCACCTGGAATCTCATATGTTTGTTATCGACATGGGTGGTTGTGACATTGTGTTGAGTGCAGAATGGCTAAGGACTTTGGGTCCCATTCTCATGGATTTTAAGGAATTAACCATGCTATTCAACCAAGAGGGCCAACAATATAAGTTCCAAGGCATCATCATCAGTTCCCTAGAGATCATTAGTTCCCATCACATGGAAAAGATGATCAAAAAAGGTTATTCTATCATTATTGCCCAACTCCATGCCATAAAATCAACTGAGACACCCTCTATGATGCAGGACCTCAAATCCATCCTCTCTAAAATCAAGTGTTTTTTTCCACTCCCCAACGAATCCCTCCATCCTATGGTGTTCATGATCATTCCATTCCCCTTGTCCCAGGAAGCTTTCCCCCCAATATCTGCCCCTATCGTCACCCCTTTTCCCAAAAAAATGAAATTGAGAAAATGGTTCAAGAACTGCTCAACACAGGTGTTATCCACCCTAGTACGAGCCCCTACTCTTCTCATGTGGTCATGGTACTTAAGAAAGAAGGTTATTGGCGTATGTCTCCTGACTTCCATGCCCTCAACAAACTCGCCATTAAAGACAAATTTCCCATTCCTATCATTGATGACCTCTTGGATGAATTGAGTGGTGCCCAGTTCTTTACTAAAATTGATCTTCGTTCTGGCTACCACTAGATCCATATGAAAGAGGACGACATTACTAAGACTACCTTTAGAACTCATGAGGGCCACTATGAGTTTTTGGCCATGCCCTTTGGCTTGTGTAATGCTCCCTCTACTTTCCAAAGCCTCATGAATCATGTCTTCCATCCTTTTCTCCATCATTTTGTCTTAGTTTTCTTTGATTATATCCTCATATATAGAAAAAACTCAATAGACCATCTTTCTCATGTGGATCGAGTTCTCTATATACTCTCTCAACACCAACTTTTCCTGAAACAATCTAATTGTTATTTTGGCGCCTCGGAAGTCGAGTACTCGGGTCATCTTGTTGGCAAGGCTGACATCAGGGTGGATCCTAAAAATATTGAAGCTATGCAAGATTGACCTCACCCAAAGACTCTCAAAATCTTGCGTGGATTTCTGGTCTTAACAATTTATTATCGCAAGTTTGTTAAGAATTATGGAAAGATTGTGACACCTCTCACTGCACTCCTTAAAAAGAATTCTTTCACTTAGACTCCAACCGCTGCTTAGTATTTTCAAACCTTGAATATGGCCATGTGCACCACTCCAGTCCTATCCCTTCCTGATTTCACAAAGACCTTTGTCCTAGAATGTGATGGTTCAAGGAAAGGAATTGGCATTGTCCTTATGCAAGAGGGTCGACCTTTGGCCTTTGCCAGCAAACAACTGTCTGAGCAAAATTTTGCCAAATCAATCTATGAAAAAGAAATGTTGGCTATTCTAYATGCCATTGATMTTTAGATCCCTTATCTATTGTGGAAACTCTTCCAAATTAAGAAAGATCATCAAATCCTCAAGTGCCTTCTGGAACAATGCATTTCCTCCCTAGAGAAACAAAAATGGGTGACTAATCTCTTTGGATATGATTATGAGATCATTTACAAGAAAGGAAAAGACAATGTGGTTGTTGATGCACTTTCTAGAAAATATGAAGATGAAGGGTCCCTTTTTTCTCTCTCCTTCATTGTACCAGATTGGCTCCAAGTTGTTCACCAGGAATGGCTACATGATCCCAAACGTTCGCATTTGATACAAAAATTGTAGTCCAATTCTCTAGTTTCCCCAGGGTACTCTTAGATCCATGATGAGCTTCGATATAAAGGCCACCTGTATATATGTAAATAGTCAAAACTTAAATCCATGGTACTTTCTGAGCTTCATGCTACACCCACAACTGGGCACTCCGAGTTTACCAAAACCTATGACAGGGTCAAACATTCTTTTTTCTAGGATGGTATGAAACAGGACGTTCATAATTTTGCGGCTGAATGTGATGTATGTCAATGCAACAAGGGAAAACTAGTCAAATCTTGTGGCACACTACAACCACTTCCGATTCCACCTGCTATTTCGTGGGATATCTCTATGGATTTTATTGTAGACTTACCTAAATCGGGCAATAAATCAGTCATCATGATGGTATTTGATCGTCTTTCCAAGTATGCTCATTTATGTTCTCTTCAACACCCATTTACAACATCCATTGTAGCTCAACTTTTCATGGATCAGGTCTTCAAGCTTCATGGCATGCCACATTTTATTGTTTATGATCACAACCCAAATTTCACCAGTAATTTTTGTCAAGAATTGTTCAAGCTACAAGGCACCCAATTGCATCTCAGCACAACTTATCATCCCTAGACTGATGGTCAAAATGAAGTTGTCAACAAGTGTTTGGAAACATATTTGAGTTGTTTTTCCTCGGAAAGGAAAAATTAGTGGGCTCAATGGTTACCACTAGCTGAATACAACTTAGTACCCGCATGACTCCTTTTGAAGCGGTATATGGACAAAAGACACCTTCAGTTCTCTCATATTTTCCAGGTGTCTCGAAGGTCTAGGTGGTTGACCAAACTCTTACATTTCATGAGGCTGTTCTCCATAACCTTAAAGAGAATTTGGTCATGGCCTAGAATCGCATGAAGCAACAAGCAGATCAAGGTCGATCTGAATGTCAATTTGCAGAAGGGGATCAGGTGTTTCTTCGATTGCAACCTTACAAGAAAAATTCCCTCAAGGCTGACCATTGTTAGAAACTGGCACCCAAATTTTATGGTCCTTATACCATTCTCAAGTGTGTAGGACAGGTGGCCTAGTTTTGGCCCTTGACCAAGTTTTGAGGATCCTTGGTCATGTTTGACCTATTTTTGGGACTTCGATAGGCTGTCAAAGGCGGAGCGCAAGTTGAAGCGGAGATCGCGGGATCTTGGCCCCTTTTTAGGGCGTGTTGGGTTTTGGGCTTGTGTAACGGGTATGGGGATGTCAGCCCATGGGTTTACCCATGCTTAGGCCCTTTTTTTAATGTATAAATAGAATATTGGGCGATGTAAGAAGGATTCAGTTGTAAGTTGTGCTAAGCACAAGTAAAGGTTGTAAGTGTTTTGTGCATGTTGTGTGAGACTTGCAATTCTAAGTACAAGTGACTGTAAGGGACTGTATGTAGGCTTTGTGTTGTAACCTATCTCAGGGAAGGAGTATCTAGCGAAGTGTGCACAGATCTCCTATCCTATGTGGAGTAGGATTTTTAGTCTTTTTGCATGTAAGAAGATTGAAGAAGCTAATAAAGAAGACGAAGAGTTGGTGGACGTAGCCCCAGGGTGGGGGTGAACCACATATATCCTATGTTGTGATTGCTTTGTGCTTTATGGTTGTTCTCTTATCTATGTGATTGAATGTTTAGTGCTCTGATATATGCTTAGAAGGATCTAATATGGTAGGTTAGTGCTGAATAATGTGAATGAATGCTAGATCTAATCTATGTTGGTATGATTAGTGCTTGAATATATTGGATCTGTGTGAATATTGCACTGATCTATTATTAGGGTTTAGCTGCGTTGTAAAATAAGAATGAATATTGATGAATTATAACTACTAAGTGCTATGTTAAGGTATTTCAGTCACAGATCTGTGTCCTTGCTAAGGTTGCAGACATCTGAGTCTGGCAACCACCCCTACCTCTACCTCATGTGAGACTTCATCTGCTTTGCAGGTGTTTCCAAAAGGGTCGATAGTTAGGGTTTTTTTGGTGCGTTGTTGTAGTGTTGAACCTTGGGTCTACCCCTATGCCAACACCTATCAGTTAGATTTTTCCATTCATTCTAAGCTCCATCATGTTTTTCATGTTTCCTGCTTAAAGAAGGTGATTGGAACTAAGTGCCAAACTCAAACCAATTTTCCCGAGTTAGATGAAGAAGGATCCATTTGGATACAACCACAAGAAGTTTTAGACCAGCCTGAGTGTTGTCTGCATCATCGAACCATCAAGGAAGTGTTATTCTAGTGGAAAGATACAACTCTAGCAGATGCCACTTGGGAACCAGCTACCATTCTGCAATAATTTCCACATATCAAGCCTTGAGGACAAGGTTATTTTTAAGGGGGAGGACATGTTAGGGACCTAACCCCTCATGTAGGTAGAATAATATATTTTGATGTAATAAAGGTCAATATTAATAAGACCTAGCAATAAAGAGGAATAATTCCAATGTAAGAAGACCTAATAGAAGTTTCTGCTTCTAGAAGGATCTTCCTCTAGATGGTTCTTTTGATAGACATATTTAGTATAAATAGGAGTCGAGGGTATGAGAAATTTTGTCTTGGATATTATTGCAATAGAGCTCTGCTCTGTTGGAGGTTTCCCCATCGACAAGGTAAGTGAAAATTGCTCTCAGTAATCAAAGTTCTCTTTCTGGTGTTATTCTAGTATCATTTTGGTATTATTGTGGTGTTGTTCTGGTTATATTGTTGTTCATCTACCATTACTAGTTGTTTATTTCTGTTGTGCATACTTTTTTGTATCTGTAATATTACATATGTTGTTGCTTCAGTGGATCCATAGTAGCCGCAAATTCCTCGTTCAGAAACTAGATTCTAGCGCACACGTCTTCTAGAGTATGGTTGTGCCTAGCGATGATGCCCATCCAATTGCTGACTTCTTTGAATATCTTTGTGCACTCATTTGTGTTATTGTGTAGTGTTTCTCGAGAATTTTTTCCTTCTAGCACTATTTTCTCCATCTACTCCTGCAACTTTCGAGGTTGTTTATCTGCTTCTTACTGACTCTGTTGTAACTGCACTTCCAAATGCTCAGCGTGAATGGCCAATTGTGACCATTCTCCTTGAAGTAGTTCAATCTGATGCTCCATCTCTCGTGCATCATTGGCTTCTGATTGTTGGAGTGCGACCTTCCATATTTTCGGCCAGGCTTCAGCAAGCCTCTCCTAAACTCTTTCCAGTTTGTGCTCCACCTGGATCTTGGCCTATACTTCCTATTTTATGCATGCTTGTGCAAGAAGCACTTCCTCACTTGCAAACTCTGCAGATATTTCGGCCTGATGGAGACTCTGATCTAGTTGATCAGTTGATGATGTGATCATTCCAACTAGGTGCGTTGTTAGTCATTGTGAAAGGTCAGTGGATGAAGGGGTGGCATCCTTGGGTGTTGGGACCTATAGTGGGAGTCCACTAGACGTTGAATGTTCTGAGGGAGTATCTACCTCCTCCTCTCTTGTGGATGGTCCTGGCATAAGCCTCAACCTAAACATTGATGGAAAGAGAGTTAAAACCTCTGTTTTGGCCACGCAGAGTTGTAGCAACACTACGCACTGTTGAGGGTTTTGGAGAACTATCTCCATCTGTTCCTATGTTGATGTTGCACTCTGTCCTGAAGTTGTCTCAGGTTCCTTCAGAACCTCTGGTATCTCCTCCTCTATATGTGCCTCTACTTTCAGAGTTGCACTACCCATGGCACCCTCAGCCTTGGTCATTGAGGAAGTGTGTTGGGGACTTCGGACTTGTGTCTTTCCTGCCGTTTGCATATTTGTTGACGATGGATTGTCCTTATGTGGAACAAAAGGTACAATCTACTGGTTTGGGCCGGTGAATTGTAGCATCTACTCAGGTACTTCTAGATGTGGACTAGGAAGTTTTGGTCTGTGCTTAGGTAACTCTGGGTTTGGACCAGGGAGTTCTGGCCTCTGCTCGGGTATTTATGGGGGATCGAGCTGCATGGGTTCTATATCATTGGTTTGGGGTGGATTTTCAGTTTCAGGAGGTGGCAAATTGGGTTGTGGTGGTGATGGAGGGTGCTCAGTGATGATGGTGGATGGAGTGGTGTCGGGCTCAGGGTCATCCTGTATATGTATGATAGGGATTTCTAGAACCACTGAGCGAGTGCAGGGAACAGTGGATGAAATGGGTTAGGGGTTCACAACCTTGCTCGATTAGATCCTCATTCTGGTTTTCTTGTCTATGGGCTCTGTGATGTATGCACCACTAAGGATTTCATTGGCATCCTTACCTGTCAACATCACTTTCTCTAGAAGTTGCGAGAACATCGATATTGTTCTTTTCTTCCACTCTAGTGGTTGTGTCTCTTCCTCCTCTTCATAGTCCTTATGTGGCGGAGCTTCTTTCTTCTATACCATTGGGCCATAAATCAGTCCTACCCCTTCTTCCTGACCTTTTTTCTTCAATAACTCGGCAGGCAAAACATAGTGCATTCCTACTTGTGTGGGTTGCATTTGACTCCAGGCCATGACATCACCTACTTGTTGAAGCCCTCTTTGTCCAAATAGAATGACAACATCCGTGAGTAGAAGTCCTCCCTGTTGGCATACCTCGGCCACAAAAATTGTTAACCCTAATATTGTCTCATTATCGCTTAATTGGGGCATATTACATTAGTAATGTTATTTTATTTATGTCTTCTTTATTCCATTAGTTGTAATTATACCTCCTAGTCTCCAATATATACCAAGGAGACATTTTCATTTGGAATCATCTTGTACTTGAACATTTTATGTGGGGTAAAAGGAGGTTTCCCACTTGAAGAGGCTTATTATCTGAAATTCTCTCTTTTTCAAGTCGTTGAGTACTTATTCTGAGGTTTTTCTATGCTATATTGATATTTGGTTCTTAACATATGGTATCAGAGCTCAAGGTCTTGGGGTTTCGCTGCTACATCTGAGACACCGTGGAATTTTTGCTATAACTTCTTTTCTACGATGATTCAGAAGGAACAACTTGGAGGATATTTATTAGATGGATCAAGGTATGTTGGGTTAAAATTTCATCTTCCGAGGCCGTATAATTTTGGAGATACAACCTTTGTAAGATAGGGTTCTGGAATCATCCTGAATTGAGTCATTGTAGAATTTTCACTATAAATTTTTTTATGTAATGTTTCAGACACTGAAATATGGAGGATATTCAAATAAATTAGTAAGGTATCTGTGGTATCAATTTTATCTTTTGGGTCATCTTAAATTTGTATATTCACCCTATGGAAGATAGGGTATCTGACTAGTCCTATTGACTAGTCTCAAGAAGGTGTTCTGGGTAAAGCAATCATAACTTCTTCCTAGAGTATCCAAATTGAGTGAGACTAGTTGCATTGGATAGTGGACATATCGTAGTAGTTCTGGTATGAGTTTCATAATTTCATATCAATTATTTTGTGCGGGACACGCTATACAAGTGAGATCTCCTGGAAATAACAAAAATCAGCAAGTTGTGGGGAAGTTATCGTAAATTCCACTTGGAACATCCAATTTTTATCAGAACTACTGAATTGAAGAGAAGAAATATCAAAGACCTACAAAAAATAAAAGTTCATACTCAGAAAAGCTGAAATTTTGGAGATACAATAAAAGGATTATTGTCTAGCGGAACCACCTCAAAATCAAGATTTAAAGTGATACTTGGCCAACATGCCACCAAAAAAGAGAACTTCTACACCAAATAAGCCTCCAGACAATCCTACTTGGACTCTTGATGAAGGTGAAGAAATGCATATGGACATAAATGATTTACAAAATAAGACAGTAACAAAAGATGAACTACAAGAGATGATGGATTCAACAGAAGCTAAGTTTGAGGCAATAAATACTAAGATGGACGCTTTAAAAGGGGAGATCATGGAAGGATTGAAAATTTTCCTAATAGAGACGACGCCTGAAAGTGAAAATGTATCCCATGAAATTCATAATGAGGACACAAGGAAGGTGAATCAAGAATGGAGAAACTCCAACTTTGGGTTGAAGATCAACCATGTTCTTAAGATCAATATGAGGAAGTTTGATGGCAAGGACCCAATCACATGGATACTTCAGATGGAGCAATTCTTTGATCTACATAATGTGCCACAAACACAAAAAGGTACAAATTGCTTCTTTATATTTAGAACGCAATCAATTTGTATGGTATCGATGGCTTTGTTCTCACAAATCACTTGTCACTTGGACAATTTTCACGAAAGAAATGACCGTACACTATGAGGCTACAAGGAGCAATACCTTCTTTAGCCAATTGATAAATCTCAAGGTTCAGTTACCAAGAACATTGAGAACTTCCAAAGATTGAATATAAAGGTAACAGATATTCCAGATGAGCACTTGATTGATGTATTCATAGGAACTTTAATGGATAACATTCAACATGAGGTTCTCCTTTGGGAACCCAAATCATTGGAGAATGCATTTAGGGTGGCAAGAAATGTTGAAAGTAAAAATATGGCTATGGCTGCTAGAAGGACCAATACTAACATCTATAGAGATACTAATGCTCCTTCTTCTAAAACACCTCAACCTACAAGGTTGACACCTCAACAATTGGAGGAAAGAAAAGAAAAATGTTTATGCTTTAATTGTGATAGCAAGTACAGTAAGGGACATAAGTGTGGTGAGAAGAAATTATTCTACAT
>ML781849.1:595812-610941 GCA_009831015.1 Picea engelmannii | reverse complement strand
GTTGAAGAAATGTTAGAGGCTGGCATTATTAGACCTAGCCAAAGTTCTTACTCTACACCAGTGGTAATGGTATTCAAGAAAGATGGCTCATGGCATATGTGTCCATATTATAGAGAGCTCAACAAGATCACTATTAAAGATAATTTTCCCATTCCCGTCATTGATTAATTGTTAGATGAACTACATGGAGCAATCTATTTCACAAAATTGGATCTTCGTTTAGGGTATCATCAGATTAGAATGAAGGAAGAAGATATCCCAAAAACAACATCCCTAACTCATGAAGGCCATTATGAATTTTTGGTCATGCCTTTTGGCCTTACAAATGCACCTTCCACATTGAAAGGGTTGATGAATTCCATTTTCAATCCCTTCCTTAGAAAATTTGTGTTAGTATTTTTTGATGATATACTAATCTATAGCAAGTCTTGGGAGGATCATGTGCGACATGTTGACAAGGTGATACAACTACTAAAGGAGAAACAACTATATGCCAAACCATCCAAATGTTTCTTTGGAGTGAAGGAGATAGAGTATTTGAGTCATATTGTATCTCATGAAGGTGTCAAGGTAGACCCTAACAAGATTAAGGCCATGATGGACTGGTCGATTCCCAAATATTGAATAATCTTAGATGATTTTTGGGTTTGGCAGGTTACTACCGCAAGTTTGTTCGGCACTATGGAAGAATAGAAACACCGTTAACGACACTAACTATGAAGGATGCAATTTCATGGACTCCAGAGGCAACTAAAGATTTTGAACAACTTAAAGAGGTGATGTGYAAAGCTCCTGTCTTGACCACTCCAGACTTCACAAAAACCTTTATTGTGGAATGTGATGCCTCGGGAAATGGAATTGGTGTTTTCCTAATGCAAGAAGGAAGGCCCCTAGCTTTTGAAAGTCAACCACTCAAGGGAAAGGACTTATACAAACCCATTTATGAGAAGGAAATGATGGCAATACTACATGCATTGAAGAAATGGAGTCCTTACCTAATAGGTAGGCACTTCAAGGTCAAAATAGATAATGATAGTGTTAAATACTTCTTGGAACAAAGACTATCTTCAGAAGAACAAAAAAAATGGGTAACCAAGATATTGGGTTATGATTTTGAAATCGTCTATAAAAAGGGGAATCAAAATGTTGTGGCATATTCTCTCTCAAGAAAGAATGAATATGTTGAGGCCTTTCTCTATTCTATCTCGATCATCCAACCCGATTGGATAATAGAAGCAAGGGATGAATGGAAGAATGACGAAAAAGTCTGGACTCTCATTCAAAGGTTACAACAGGATTCCAGTGCATCAGATACATTTACATGGAAAATTGATTCACTATGGTACAAAGATCGCTTATATTTATGTAAGAACTCCCAACTCAAACAAAAGGTACTATTGGAATTGCACACCTCTCCAATAGGGTGGCACTCGAGATTTTTGAAAACCTACCATAGGGTCAAGAACGATTTTTTTTGGGATGGCCTTAAAACTAATGTTCAAAGGTTTGTGGAAGAATGTTTGGTTTACCAAAAAAATAAGGTGGAAACAATTAAGACCCTTGGTATTTTACAACCATTATCCATCCCAACTCAGCATTGGGAGGAGGTTTCCATGGATTCCATCACAAGGTTACCGAAGTCTGAAGGAAAGAGTGTCATCATGGTGATTGTTGATAGACTGACCAAGTACACACACTTTTGTGCACTCGCTCATCCCTTAAAAGCTAGTAAAGTTTCCACCACATTCATGGAGACAGTTCAAAAGCTACATGGCAGCCCAAAGATTATTGTAAGTGACAGAGATCCCATCTTCACTGGACATTTTTGGACATAATTATTTTCTTGTTTGGGTACTCAATTGGCTCATAGCTCATCCTATCATCCTCAATATGATAGACAAACCGAGATAGTGAACAAATCTCTAGAAGGATACCTTCGTTGCTTTGTCTCTGGTAAATAAACACAATGGTTCAAATGGTTACCCTTGGCAGAATGGTGGTATAACACTTCCTTTCATACTGCAACAAAAATGACACCATTTATGGCACTCTATGGATACCACCCTCCTTCCATCACTTCTTCTCTTAAAGAAAAATTTAAGGTTCAAGCAGTGGAATATCACATCGAGTATCAACAACAAGTTTTCCAAATCTTAAAGGACAACCTGACCATGGCACAAAATCGCATGAAACAACAAGCAGATCAACATCGTAGTGAAAGAAGTTTTGAAGTAGGAGATTAGGTGTTTTTAAGACTACAACCATACAAACATACGTCCCTCAAGCAAGCCAAGAAGGATAATAAATTGTCACCAAAGTACTATGTCCCTTATAAGGTGTTGCAAAAGATTGGTACTATGGCATACAAATTGGAGTTGCATGCTTCTTCACGCGTGTTAGCGATAAAAAACGCACTGGCATTTTTGAAAGAACGATGCCTAATATTGTAGGGAAAATTTGACTAGCTTCCCAAGCTCCAAATGTAGATCTGAAAGTACCATTGGAAAGATTAGGATATGTAGATGTCGATCGACTATTTAAGCATGCAAAACGGACTCTCCATGACTGAGAAATTTGATTTTGAAAAACTCTTCACTTTCACCAGCGCAGAAGGCAAAATTATAACTAGTTAGTTGTTGAAAGCTCTACCTTTCAACAGCTAAGGAGCATATTTTCGGGTAAGTTAGCTGTTGAAAGCCTGTCACGGCCAAAATAGCCAAATTTTCGCCCAGATCAAGATTTTTTGGGTTTGAATGGTTTGAATTCTTCTTCAATAAGTTGGTTATGAATTATCAAATCAAAATCCGAAGGCCATTCTTGGAGATGAAAGTCAAAAGGGAATTTTTTGACTAGATTTGGTGATTTTCAAGAGCAAAATGATAGGGATTTTTGGCACACATCATCAAATTCGAATTCCACTTTCAAAGGAACAGATCAAAGAGCCTTGGAAGGCTAGGCTACACTTCATAAACTTTCAACCAATGTTTGAAGACCAAAAGATAGAGGTTGACATCATCTTGAGGATCTCTCCTTATCTTTTGTGAATCAGTTTTGACTTTCTATTTTTAGAATATCAAATCCATTGTTTTAGGATATGAAAAATGATTGTAATAGGCTATAAATGACTCCTTTTTCTAAGATTCTAGAGGTTCAATTTTGGATACTCTTTGGCTATTGTACTAAGACACTTATTTTTTAATACAGAATCAGTCTTCTTTTGTTGTTAATGGCAGATTTCTTCATCTATTTCATGTTCTGTACTTTATTTCAGTTTAGCTCAGCTATTAAGAACTGTCATCTTCTTATTTAGCTCATAAACTTGAACTAAAGGAATCCTTGCTGGCTTGTATGATCCTACACACTGTTGTACTCGATTATCTAGATCAGCTTTCTCCATACCTTTTGATATTACTCTATCTGTTCATTGATTCCTAAAAGCATTGTTTCATTCAATTACATTGTGAGTTGTCTTCCCATTATCTATTCTCAGTTATCCCATTGATCCACACTTTTATTATTCATGATTTCTTAAGTTACAAAGCATCCTTAGCCTACAACCCTAAGGGGTTTCTTGGAGTGATAACAAAATGGCGTCGTTGCCGGGGAGAGGAGATTGAAGCTCAGCTTCCTTGGGAGACGACAAGATCCATATTTGATGATAGACAAAGCTTGGACATTATTTGGCTGTAATCATCTATCTGGCGACTCCATGAAGGACGAATTCAGTGGTGACTCAATGAAGGACGGATCTGTTGGCGACTCCACTGGTATATAAATGAATCAGATCTTAGAAAAAAGGTATGTGTTCTGCAATTTCTCAAGTATTTCTGATTACCCTCATCCAGTACCTACTAGAGATGAATGGGAATGTAGTATCCCTAGATTTCGTGGAGAGAAGTGGGAAGTACCAGCTGAACATTTACTGGATTTCCATGACTTCATTGACCGGCTTGAAATTGTACATGAAGATGTTCAAATTAAGTTGTTCAAATTTTCTTTAGAGGGAATTTCTCTTGACTGGTGCCAGTCTCTTCCAAATGCAAGTGTCTGCTCTTTGGTTGATTTTCATGCTGCCTTCCATGTATTTTGTAAACACCATTTTTCGGATGACCTTCTCTATCCTGAATGCCGTCATGATTTCAATTTGTTGAATAAGAAATCAGATAATTATGTGAAATATGCTACAGTAGGAGATGCTTCTCATCATGACCAAGATATTGATGATCTAAAGGATGATGGCCATAGTATAGATGTTTTAAACATTACACCAAATACATCCACTATCTTAGATTGTTATCAAGATCATATTGCCTCTTTTAAAAACTTAAAAAGTGAAGAGCAAATTGACAAGACAACAAGTGACAGTTTCAGATATGCAGAGGATCATGAGGGCAGCCTACAGTTTCAAGATTTGCAGAGACTGGAAATTTGCAGCAGACGTGAAGAAGAGAAAAAAGAATTAGATTGCAGTACATATGAGGAGAGTAATGGTAAAGAGGAGAAGAAAGGTTCAAAACAGACATTCAGTTTGTATTTTCCTCCAGCAGAGATCAAGCTGTCCACATTCGACATTGAGTTTTGTGAAGGAAAAGAAGAGCAGCTGCAACACAGTCAGTTGGATCACCAGTTCCAAAAGGTATTTCTTTATCAATTCAATGACCCTATTGTTGGCTATTTAGATTCTATGAGCAGCATAAATCCAAGGATAAATTTTTCAAAAGGAGATTATCTTTATCATCTGCTCAAACCTTTTTTCTGCATGATATGGCTTTCATCACTTTTTGGGTCAAGATCTAGCATGATGCCTGTAAATTAGTTTCTGACATGGCTGTATTGGAAGTATGCTTTTACTTGATCAATATACTTCTATTGGCTAGATGTAGGAGTAAACAAGAAAATAATCTCTTCTTATGAGCACGTAGATCATTTTCAGTATTGTTGAATAAGCAGAAAAAACATTGTTGAAAAGGGATGAGCAAAGTCAGTTGTTCCTCCAAAAGTTGTTGTGCTTGGGCCAAATGAAAATGGTGGGTTTATTGCAATAGACTGTGAATAGTCAACCTTAATCCTATGTGGAAAATCTTTCTCAGATACTTCTTCCTTGAAGGGAGCACTAAAAGCTGCAGCTGCACCAGCAATATCTTCATGCAGTACCCTTCCTTTGCCTGCTTGGCTTCTTGCACATGAAGAACCCATGGTTTTGTTATTTGCATCAGAAAAGACAGTTCATAGTTTCCCAACTCTACAGAAAGTTTTGGTGTCAAATGGGACAGGTGTTGCATTAGGTCCTGATGGAGTAGAAACAATTTTGAAAAGTAAAAGATTCTAAAGCACCAAACCTTTTCAAATTTCCATCTTCGATGATCATGCTTGCTGCTAATAGTTCGGGATTTATTCCTTCTATATCTAAACTCACACCTGGTCAAGCTGCCTATCACTTTTTGGCTAGCTACCAAAATGGAAACTTTGTGCCTGCATATGAGTCAGGTCCAATGTCTCTTGATCCTGTCATAGTTGCCAAGGAGCTTCCCTCTTAGTTAACAAAAATTAATATTTCTTCCTTTCTAGCCAAGGTTAATGTGGGGGAGAAGCATCTAATAGGTGAGGAGATCTTGAAATCCCTTTTGTCCCCATTTATGGGTTGTAAGGAGACAATATGATTGAGTGATCCACCAACCTGGATTGGTACAAGGGCCCAACTCTATTGGAAGCCCTTGACCAGGTGTCTGAGCCCAAGAGACCATCTGAAAAACCCCTTTGATTGCCACTACAGGATGTGTACAATATTGGTGGTATTGGAACTGTGCCTGTGGGGCATGTTGAAACTGGTGTTATTAGGCCTGGTATGGTTGTAACCTTCGGTCCCACTGGGTTGACAACTGAAGTTAAGTCTGTAGAAATGTATCATGAAGCTATGCTAGAAGCATCAATCGGTGACAATGTTGACATCAACGTGAAGAATGGAGATGTTGGGTTTATTAAGATTATTCCTTCCAAGCCAATGGTTGTGGAGACATTCTCTGAGTATCCTCCATTAGGTCGTTTTTGCTATGAGAGATAGGTGTCAAACTATTGCTGTTGGAGTCATCAAGGCTGTTGAGAAAAAAAAAGGGATCCCACTAGTGCCAAGATCACCAAGGTTGTGGCCAACAAGGGTAAATGTTATTTGCTACTACCAAATATTTCTTGTGTTCAGAGGAAGGTGGAGGGACTTGAAATCCATTTCGCTACATGGTGTAGAAGCTATTCTCATTCTGTTGCACGAGATTTGGTAGTTAGGGTGTTGGTATCTCGGCGCATGCAAACATGGGTTCTTGACAGGCGGGATATAGCTGGCCCAGTTCCTTCAGAGCTCTGAGAGGGGACTGAATTCCAAATTGGCGTCGTAAATCTCGCATCCAGGAATGAAATCTTAGCTCCAGTTTCGCTCGAAGCGCCAAACAGATGGTCAAAACTCCAGTTTACAGAGCTAACTCATCATACAGGTGTGCGTTTCAATTATTGAACGGTTTAAATTCTACTTCTATGATCAAAGCTCGAGCAATTGTCGCGTCAAAATCTGTTAACAGGTTGGATCTTGTGGGGCGAGATTCGACAGATGCATTAATGAATATCTTGACAGAGAGATGGTATTCATTCACCACCACTGCAGAGCATGACATTGTCTATGATGTGAAGGAGAAGCTTTCATATGTGGCACTTGACTATGAACAGGAGCTTGAGACAGCTAAAAGCAGTTCTTCAATTGACAAAAGTTATGAGCTCCTTGATGGGCAGGTGATCACCATTGATGCCAAACATTTTATATGCCCTGAGGTATTGTTCCAGCCTTCTCTAATTGGGATGGAAACTATTGGTATCCATGAGACAACATACGACTCCATCATGAAGTATGACGTGGATATTAGAAAGGATCCATATGGAAACATTGTGCTTAGTGGTGGGTCTACTATGTTTCTTGGTATTGCTGACCGTATGAGCAAGTAAATCACTGCACTGGCTCCTAGCAGCATGAAAATCAAGGTCGTTGCACCTCCAAAGAGGAAGTATAGTGTATGGATTGGAGGTTCTATTTTGGCATCTCTCAGCACATTCCAACAGATGTGGATTGCAAAGGCCGAGTATGATGAATCTGGTCCTTCCATCGTCCACAGAAAGTGTTTTTAATTTCAGTGCTTATATTACTTTAGTGATTTGTGAAGATGGGTATTATAGACAATGTTTGCTTGAGATGGTGGAAATAGTGCTAAGGTCGAGATTCAGTTTATTTTACATGAATCTCTCTACAACCGTCTTTACTCAAAAAATCTAGAAGATGGCTGGCGCTGAGGACATTCAGCCACTCACTAAATCACATGCAGAAACAAATATTACATCAATAGAGGGAACAAGTGGTTTGCCCAGCAAAGTGGACACTGAGAATGTGACCACTAGTGCATTACCTGGAAAAGTACATTCTAGAAAGGTGGTGTTCGGTAAGATTCAAGATTCTATGGATGTAATTGGAAAATCGTAACTTGTTGGTAATGAGGGTAAATTTCTTTTGCAAAATAATAATATTGAGGCTAGGACATCTACAAATGCTAATGAAACAATTGTAGATGGATATTGCAATCATTCTTCTCCAGGATATGGTTTGTATTTATCTGGTGTAGAACAGGCGGATATGGCTGTTGAGTATAGCCCTTTGGACCATCCTTCCACCAATTCCCTGCATAAGGGGGAGCCTCAAAACAGACACACTAGTGAAGAAAATATTTTTGCAAGAAGCATTTTCATTCCCCCTTTCTATAACACCAGGACATTCTTTTGTAACATCACATGCAAGCCAATGCATTGCGACTACCAAGGAGATTGAAGCACACTCAAGCTGTCAGCATGAGGATTTAATTTTTAGATGTTCACTAGAACCTACATAAATCTCTTCAACCAAAAATCCCATTAGTACTGTGGAAGAGGCTAAAGATGTTGCACCTGTTTTGCCAGAAGTTCAAGGGTCCAGATTATCATAGAGATGAATGTGTGAAAAGTAATTTTTCTGTTGGGTTTGTAGCCATATCAGGTATGCCAGATCTGTACTCTGAATCTGGAAATGACATAAACCATGTTCCTGTTGAGGTGGGTCCAAATCTTCATGTAGAACCTGGGGAGCAAGTGAGAACGGTTGTTAAGGAAGACACTTTCCATGATGCGGAAATCAAATTGGATGACAATTTTCATATTGATAAAGCCAACATAAATGTTGTCCCCTCTGAAATGACCAGTTGTTCAGAAGATCCACTTCTATGCCAGTCACTCCTTGAAAAATCTAGTGAACCTCTTTCAACAGAGGATGATGTTAAAGTATGTGATATTTGTGGGGACACAGGTTATGAAGAGATGCTTGCTGTCTGTAGCATGTGTAATGATGGTGCCGAACACACTTACTGCATGCCAAGTATGTTAGACAAGGTGTCTGAAAGTGACTGGCTGTGTGAAGGCTGCAAGTTGCAGCAGAATGCAAGTGTCAAGACAGTTGAGACACCTCCAAACTTGAGAATGGTGTTAACTTAGCAGAAGCATCTCCAAGAATTGAGCATATGTCAGGACACAATGTTGTGATATCGGAACTGGTTGCAGAACTTGAACCTCGGATCTGAAGTTGTTGGTAATAATAAGAAAGAGAAGTTTATCCATGCACTTTCACCCATGCCTGCATCAATGATGTATGTATCTGAGCTTTCTGCATGCTGTCATTTCCATATCCAAAATATGCAGAATGCAGGTTTGATTTTCAATAGCTCTATGTTTATATTTTATGTTCTTGAGGCAGAAGCAGAGGCATTTAATCTGGGATGTGTTGTAAATGATGCTTGGACTTTGTTAGAGATTCATTCATCAATAATATATGGAGAATAAAATTCTGGCTTCCTTACATTAATGCCATGCATAGTTTTAACTAAGCACTGAGTAAAGTCCAAAGCGACCGATGCCATGGTGAGGTGCAAGAAATTTTCCAGGGAATTTGAAGCATACAAGAGACTGAAGAATGACAGGTTGTTGTAAATTGCAGAGGAAGATGAATTCGATTGCAGAAGTGCAACATCCATACCATCCAAAAGATCCCAAGACTTTGATAGATTCGACGAGGAGAAACTCATGTCAATGTTTGCTGACATTGAACCATTCCACAAACAACAAAATCCATCAAATCGATCAGCTTCTAATCATACTCCTGTTGCACCATCAACTGCTTTGGATAACAGATGTTCAGAGAGACAGACAATTTCTGAGAACCCTTCAATGCCATAGATAACAATAGTTGTGCAATTGGATTTCCTTTTGTATGCTCTGTAGCTGTGGTTTCATTGTTTAAATTATTTCGATATCACTAACTTGTTTTTCCTCGCTTGCTTAGCATATCAATTCTTGAATCAAGCATTGCAGGTCACCTGAGGTTCAAACATCAAAGTGTCAACAACACTTTATCGAGCAGCTACTGAAGAATCTAACACTCTATGTAGGATCATTGTTGCTTTGCATTATTTTCTTCTCAAAGAAAAAAAAGAACTTTCACCAGCGCGGAAGGCTATCTGCACATATCAGAGGATCTAGAAATGCTTTGTATCTGAAGTTGTTTTTGTATTGATACACAATCCATAAAAGGTTTATAGAGAAATGGTTGCAACTGGAAACACCCTCTGTTGTGGTGGTGCAGATTGGTTTCCTTATTGTGTTTCTGGAAGGCTGAAATATACAATTGGTGAAAATCCTCATGTCTCTCCTAATCATGGAAGATAGTCATGGTGGATGTGCCTGTTGACCTCATACTAAGAACTGGAAGCACTGTAAACAGAGAGAGGAGCTTCTTCTAACAAGCCCTGAGGTCTTTGTACTCTTGCAGGTAATCAAGATTCATCAAGTCTTTTATTTTTGGTTAAGTTTCTGTTTTTGGTGGTTTAGGCGAGCCCGTGTGTGTGCTCATTAACCACCGAAAGGGATGAATGACTCCATGGCCCAATACTAAAGGCACAAGGTCTGTTAGGTTCATGGAGACCTCACGGGGAGGTATCCATCCCAGTTGGAGCCAAATGTTAGCGATCAAAAACGCACTGGCATTTTTGAAAGAACGATGCCTAATCTTGTAGGGAAAATTTGACTAGCTTCCTGAGCTCCAAATACATATCTAAAAGCACCATTGGAAATATTAGGATTTTTAGATGTCGATCGACTATTTAAGCATGCAAAACAGACTCTCCATGACTGAGAAATTTGATTTTGAAAAAATATGCACTTTCACCAGCGCAGAAGGCAGAATTATAACTAGTTAGTTGTTGAAAGCTCCGCCTTTCAACAACTAAGGAGCAGATTTTCGAGTAAGTTAGCTGCTGAAAGCCTGTCACGGCCAGAATAGCCAAATTTTTTCCCAGATCAAGATTTTTTGGGTTCGAATGGTTTGAATTCTTCTTCAATAAGCTGGTTATGAATTATCAAATCAAAACCTGAAGGCCATTCTTAGAGATGAAAGTCAAAAGGGAATTTTTTGACTAGATTTGGTGATTTTCAAGGGAAAAATGATAGGGATTTTTGGCACACATCATCAAATTTTAATTCCACTTTCAAAGGAACAGATCAAAGAGCCTTGGAAGGGTAGGCTACACTTCATCAACTTTCAACCAATGTTTGAAGACCAAAAGATAGAGGTTGACCTCATCTTGAGGATCTCTCCTTATCTTTTGTGAATTAGTTTTGACTTTCTATTTTTAGAATATCAAATCCATTGTTTTAGGATCTAAAAACTGATTGTAATAGGCTATAAATGCCTCCTTTTGCTAAGAGTCTAGAGTTTCAATTTTGGATACTCTTTGGCTATTGTACTAAGACACTTATTTTTTAATACAGAATCAATCTTCTTTTGTTGTTAATGGCAGATTTCTTCATCTATTTCATGTTCTGTACTTTATTTCAGTTTAGCTCAGCTATTAAGAACTGTCATCTTCTTATTTATCTCATAAACTTGAACTAAAGGAATCCTTGATGGCTTGTATGATCCTACACACTGTTGTACTCGATTATCTAGATCAGCTTTCTCCATACCTTTTGATATTACTCTGTCTGTTCATTGATTCCTAAAAGCACTGTTTCATTCAATTACATTGTGAGTTGTCTTCCCATTAGCTATTCTCATTTATCTCATTGATCCACACTTTTATTATTCATGATTTCTTAAGTTACCAAGCATCCTTAGCCTACAACCCTAAGGGGTTTCTTGGAGTGATAACAACGAGTACACCCAGTTTTCCATGTTTCATGCTTAGAGAAGATTATGGGTGACAAGATACCAGTTCAAACTACATTTCCATAACTTGACGAGGAAGGAAAAATCATATTGGAGCTTGAAGCCATTACTGACACAAGAATTCACCAGCTGAGGAATAGATCCATTTCAGAGTATCTCATTAAATGGAGGAAACTATCGGCTGAAGATTCCACTTGTGAAGATGAGTCTTTTATACAGAAGCATCTAGAGTTACTCAAGCATTGCAGAAAACACTTATCTCAAGGGGAGGGGCATGTTAAGCCCTAATATTGGCTCATTACCCCTTAATTGGGGCATATTACAATAGTAATGTTATTTTATTTATGTCAGCTTTATTCCATTAGTTGTAATTATACCTCCTAGTCTCCTATATATACCAAGGAGACATTTTCATTTGGAATCATCTTGTACTTGAACATTTTATGTGGGGTAAAAGGAGGTTGCCCCGTCGAAGAGGCTTATTATCTGAAATTCTCTCTTTTTCAAGGCGTTGAGTGCTTATTCTGAGGTTTTTCTATGCTATATTGATATTTGGTTCTTAACACAAATGTATGGTGTCGGTTCAAGCTAAAGGCTATGTTCCTCGTGTTGTAGTTAAGCAAATCCTGTGGAATGCACAACCTCTGTGTTGTGTCAATAAGCCTGTTGTACCACTTGGAGAGCATCATGTTGTTGAAGTTTGTGTTCTCCAAGTCTTCCCTTGAATGTCAGGGCTCAAACATTTTTGATAGTTGCCCCTTGTCTGCTAGCACCAACGGTCTTCCAGCAGGTGTCATCCACTTGACCATTTAAAATGAAAGAAACAAGTAGCCATAGGTGAAGGTATCACCTTTCTCCTGGGCTTCCTCGCAGGCCACAAGTAGTTCCTCCAACAGGTGGCTACACCAATTGAAGATAGTGCCATTGGTGCAAAAATCCACCATTGATAATGCATCCAGTGTGCATTCTCCCTTGTAGTAAGACCTCGTGACTTTTCTAGCTATGATGTAGCAGCTAGTCCTGACCATCTTAGGTAGTATGGGGTCGATCTTGGTTATGCCGCCCCCCTCGCTGTGTGTGGAACCTTTCATAGAGGTTTGGATCCCCTTTCTTCTTGTCGTGCTAGCTGGGACCCTGGAATCCTTTGGACACATCCTCACCCTCAAGGGATAGTCCAGTAAGTTGGTGGATGTATTCTACGTGGATTGGATATCACCTATCCAACCACAAACTTCTATCGTGCACCCTGCTGATCAGGAACTTAGTACACCTCGCACCTTTGCTAGTGGTGTCAAACACTGGTAAGTCCCTGAGGTTCATGATGATTGAGTTGAACAAGTTAATAAACTCGGGCTTTGGCACAAACTACATGCCTTCCAACTCGTTTAGAGAAATACTCCAGAAAACATCTATGTTCATATGGGGGAACAAGACTTGGTCTACTAAGTCGAGATCGAGGAGCTTGACCTACTCCAACTTCCCCTTGAGATTACCCACGAATTCAACTCGGGGGTCACACGAATCATCTGGTACTGTATCCTTGGAAACAATGCTTTGGCTCCGTATAGCTCTCGACATTTTGAATATGGACTATCATCTAGTTCCGTAGGAGAAAAAAATATTGGGGATCATGACTAAGGGTCGAGGGATTACACAGGCTTGCTCACTCTACAGAATTCATAAATTGCTAAGTTCGTTCTGGGAAACAATGCGTCCTACAACGATTTCTCAGAGCCTTATACTCAGTCTTAGCTGGAAAGTTCAGTAATAATTGTTATTCATCATTACCCTATAGACACAACTTGGATCTGAGTTGTCCGATGGGACTGGTTAATGGGGTAAATCTTATTGGTCATTCTAGCATTTACTATCCAAGTTGGACAGGGACATGGTCGATTTCAAACCTTACTGTTTGACGGATCAGAATCACGATGTGAATACCGATGGAATCTTCGTGTATTGTGGCTTTATGGCTTAACTAAATTCATACGGGGTACCATAATAGTAATAAAGGTTGTGACTGGACTAGGTACGTGTGGCACATGGACTCAGATTGGGTTCGGATTCGCTCTCCCTCCGACCACAAAAGGGGTCCCCGTCATATTAATGACTATCAATAATAGGTTCTTGACATTTTTTATCCTATGTTATTGAGTAAGAAGTTCTACATCAAACAATACTTAGACAGAAAAAGAAATGAATTACAAGTCGCAGCGCAACACTACATGCGTCGACTTTATTAACTGAATTTACAGAAATTGTAGAAAAACTCAAATCTAACTACTATACATACTCCTTGAGACTAGAGCCATAGTCCTTTAGCTGATTTCTGATACATATAGGGTTTCAGATGAGTTCCATTCACCCATCCTAGCCACAACATACCATTCGCTTGCACAAGCCTGGCTGCTCCAGAAGGTCAGATCTCCACAACTATAAATGGTCCCAACCCATGCATGCACAACTTGCTTGGATGCTTCTGGTACCGACTGTCATAGCGTAGGACCTTGTCTCCTTGTGAAAATACTTTAATCTTAATGTGTCTATCATGCCAAGATTTCTCCCTTGCTTTCTTAACTGACTGATGGAAGTCTACTAAAAACTTAGTCTCTTCAAGTTCTTGTAACTCCATGAGTCTATGCGCAATTGATTCTTCCTCTGACATGTGTGTGATATGTGCAATGTACAAGCTTGGAGAAATGAATTATGTAGGCACCATAGACTCTTTCCCATAAAATAGCTGAAATGGAGTGAATTTGTGGAGTTTCTTTGTGGTTGTCCTGCGAGCCCATGGTACTGTTGGAACTCTATCATCCCAATCGTCCTTTTTTGTGCAACAAAACTTCGTTAACCCTCTCTCTAGAATCTTGTTAAACGCCTCTACTGTGCCATTGGCTTGCGGGTGGTAGGGGATAATTTTATGATGTTGGATCAAGAACTATGTTGTAATATTTTCTATGGTACCACTGATCAAATGAGCTCTCTGACCACTAGTCAGAGTCTTATGACATCCAAATCGAGTGATAATATTCAAAAAAAAGAACCTAGAAGAAATATCAGTCAAACAATCTTGAACAGTTGTTGCCTTAGCCCAACGTGTACAGTAGTCAGTTGCGGTAATAATGTACCTATCCTTTGAATGCTTAGTTGTGGGGTTGATCAGCCCATTGAAGTCAACCACCCACTTCTCAAATGCTTGTAAAGCTCAAACTGGTTGAAGTGGAAATTCATCTCATCGTGATGGCTTACCCACGCTTTGAAAACCATTGCATGATCTAGAATATGCCTTTGCATCCTTGAAGAGCGTGGCCCACCATAGTCCATCTTGGAGGACCTTCTGCATAGTGGCCTTTTCTCCCACATGACCTCCTGCAAATCCACTGTGGCACTCCCACAATATATCTTGTCTTTCATGATCCAAGACACATCTCCTGTTGGGTATGTGTTATATTCTTTGCATGAGTAGTAGTGTCTGAGCGCCTGCGTCGGGCGCGCAGGGGGGTAAGASGGGGGTGCAGGGGTTCGGGGGCAGCACCTTCGAAAAAAAAAAATTGGGCCGACATATTTTCGCCGGTTTCGGGCCGACATATTATCGCCGGGCCGACATATTTCCGGGACGACATATTTCTGGGACCACATGATATTAGGTGGTTTTCGGCACATGGTTTTTGCTGATGGTTTTCTATTTCCGGTTAAGGAATTAGGATTTTTTGGACTAATCCAGGTCATTGGGTTAGGGTTTTGGATGCCGCTGGATCCTATATGTATATTGTATTGTAAACAATGTAACACAATGTGTATCAATATAATATATGTTGGTTTTCCCGGTTTGGGTTTCCAGGTGAAAAATC
>ML781849.1:564936-580621 GCA_009831015.1 Picea engelmannii | reverse complement strand
CCATGACCCATGCTATTGAAGAATACATGTGAACTCTAGAAGATTAGCTCACATCAACTACAAGGCGCTACCATACATATGCAAAGCTGTCACAGGTTTACCAGAACTGAAAGGTGATCATGAAGGCGTATGTGATGGATGTACGCAAGGGAAGAACATCAAGAACCCTTTTCCAAAGAGGGACAGCAAGCAAAAGAAGCATTGGAACTCATCCATTTATATGTGTGTGGCCGAATTCCATCATCCTCCATTAATGGGTATGTATACTATGTATCATTCATTAATGATTATTCTCATAAAATACCTGGATATATTTGAAGTATTCAACAAGATCAAGGAATTCAAAGCCTTGATAAAGAATCTTTCCAAAAGAAAGATTAAGATACTTAGGTCAGATAATGGAGGAGAATATACCTTGAAGGAGTTCGTAAGATTCTGCAGAGATGCCGGGATCAAGAGGGAACTAACTACTCCCTACAATCCCCAACAAAATGGTGTTGCTGAAAGGAAGAATAGAACCATGCTGGAAAGATCAAGATCTTCCTATGTGCTTATGGGCAGAAGCAACTATGGCAGTTGTTTATGTGTAGAACAGACTATCCCATAGTGCACTTGGGTTCAAGACCCCAGAAGAAATGTTCACCGGAAAGAAGCTAGAGGTAAACCATCTCAAATATTTGGCTGTCCAATGTTTGTTCATATACCGAAAGAGAAAAGGAACAAACTGGAGCCCTCCAGAAAGAAGGGAATATTTGTGGGATACTGTGAGGTATCCAAGGCCTTCAAAATCTACATACCTGGTCACCGCCATATTAAGATCAGCAGGGACGTGACCTTTGATGAAGAAGCTGCACTTAAGAAATCGAAAAGATGCCAGCTTGAAGAGGTATGTGAAGAGGAACCTGTAAATCCCAGGATTACAGAATCCGTGAGAGAAGTTCCTAGAGCTACAGAACCTGTAAGGGAAGTCATAGCTTCCCCTAATGAGGAGACTCTTGAAGACCGTGATATAACAAAAGTTCAAGAACCTCCTTAGATGACCTCCTCCCATAAAAGAAAGCTTCCTTGGAAAAAAAAAAGAGCTTATACAAGATGGAGAGAAGTATGGTGTTCCAGAAGGAACCATGAGACAGGTGAAAAGACCAAAGCCATTCTCCAGTTACACGGCTTTGATGTGCAATCTACTTGATGAGGAACCTACATGTTTTGAAGAGGCCATCCAGAAGAAGGAATGGGAAGATGCCATTACAGAGGGATACCGATCCATAATGAAGAACAAAGTAAGGGAAATAGCTCCTAGTTCGAAGAATAAAGATGGGGTATCCTACAGATGGCTCTTCAAAATAAAACATGCTACTGATGGAAGTATTGAGAAATATAAAGAAAGATTTGTCGCTCGTGGCTTTTCCTAGAAGGAAGGAATAAAATATGAAGAGACATTCGCTCATGTGGCCAGATACACTTCGATCAGAACCATTATAGCTCTTACTGCCAAGATGAAATGGAAGCTGCACCAGATGGATGTGAAGAGAACTTTTCTGAATGGTATCATTGAAGAGGAAGTGTATATAGGGCAACCCCAAGGATTTGAGGTTGAAGACAGGAAGTCTCATGTCTGTCGATTGAAGAAAGCCTTATACGGATTGAAGCAAGCTTCCAGAGCTTGGTATGGCCATATAGACAGTTTCTTGACAAGCTTGAGCTTTACCAAGAGTAAAGCAGATTCAAATCTCTACTTCAAGATCATGGAGAATGAACCAGTAATACTATTACTGTATGTGGATGACTTATTCTTAACTGGAGAAGAAAAGCTCATCGTTGAATGTAAACAAAGACTTTCCGCTGAATTTGAAATGAAAGACCTTGGCCTAATGCATTACTTCTTAGGTCTTGAGGTATGGTAGAGTCCAGAAAGAATATTCCTTAACCAGGAGAAGTACACAGTAGAAATCTTGAAGAGATTCAACATGCTCGAATGCAAGTCCATGAATACACCCATGGAAGCAAAGCTAAAGCTGCTGGTCGATACTTCGTCAGATTTGATAGATGCCACTCTGTACAGACAGATTATTGGATCACTGATGTACCTGACGAACACCAGACCAGACATCTGTTTTGCAGTGAACACCTTGAGTCATTTTCTGGTGGAGCCCATACGTGTTCATTTAGTGGCTGCAAAACATGTGATGAGGTACTTTAAGGGTACAATGGATTATGGTCTCAGCTATGATGGAGATCATGACTTCACTCTAATTGGATATACTGATGAAGATTGGGCAGGAAGCGTTTTCGGATGTTGTTTCAATTTGAGATCAGCTATGATCTCGCGGTAGAGAAGGAAGCAATCCAGTATTGCTCTCAGCACAGTGGAAGCAGAGTACATCGATGCATGTTCTGCTAGCTGCGAAGCTATATGGATTCAAAAGTTGCTGACAGACCTATTTGATTTGGAGATGAGAGCAACCACGATTCTATGTGATAATCAAAGCTGTATTAAAATGACAGAGAATTCTGTGTTCCACGACAGGTCGAAGCACATAGAGATCCGCTATCATTCCATCCACGACATGGTACAGAGAGGAGCCCTGAAGCTCCAGTACATTAGCACGGATGAACAGGTTGCTGATGTGATGACTAAGCCTCTATATCGTGTAAAGTTTGAACACTTTCAAGATAAGCTTGGTATTGTCCAAAAGAACCTTCCCTGAAAGGGGGAGTATATGTGATTCCTTTCTTCTGACCCAGTTGTTAGACGTAAAGCATAACGTTGTTGATTCCTTGCTTCTGACCTAGTTGTTAGACGTAAAGCAAGATGAGTCATGCTTTTGACCTCGCTGTTAGACGTAAAGCATGACGATGAGTGATCCTTGCTTCTGACCTCACTGTTAGATGTAAAGCAAGATGAGTTATGCTTCTGACCCAGTTTTTAGACGTAAAGCATAACGTCTCTAGTCCTTGCTTCTGACCCCACTGTTAGACATAAAGCAAGATGAGTTATGCTTCTGACCCAGTTGTTAGATGTAAAGCATAACGTCGTTGGTTCCTTGCTTATGACCTAGCTGTTAGACGTAAAGCAAGATGAGTCATTCTTTTTACCTCGTTGTTAGACATAAAGCATGATGCTATGTGTTCCTTGCTTCTGACCTCGTTGTTAGACGTAAAGCAAGATGAGTTATGCTTCTGACCTAGTTGTTAGACGTAAAGCATATTGCCGATGATTCCTCACTTCTGACCTCGTTGTTAGATGTAAAGCGAGATGTTGATGTGTTCCTTGCTTCTGACCTAGTTGTTATACGTAAAGCAAGATGAGTCATGCTTCTGACCTAGTTGTTAGACGTAAAACATGATGCTATGATTCCTCGCCTCTGACCTAGTTGTTAGACGTAAAGCGAGATGATGATATTACTTGCTTCTGACCTAGTTATTAGACGTAAAGCAAGATGTGACTGACACTGAGCTACCAACTTAACCGCTGTGACATTGAGCTAGTGTAATACTGTGATGTGATGTGACTGACACTGAGCTACAAGCTTAACCGCTGTGACATTGAGCTAGTGTAGTACTGTGATGTCACAGCCTTGTGCTGTGATGAGGTATCATTTTTATTGATACATATTTGATGCAGATGATGATAGCATTCTTTTGAGAATGACGATCCTGCTGATGAAGAAAACTTCCGATGAATCGTAAATGTGCTAGACAATTTTTCAAGATGATATTGACGATACTATCCTCGAGATGCCACCGATGATGCAGACCTCTCTCACCTGACGCTGATGAAGACTGATGAAGAATACCCTTCTTGTTAAGGGTGAGTGTTGAAATAATGTAACTGCAAAGAGCATTCTTATTATTTTTTTATTGGATTAAATCCCCATTGTGGATTAATCATGTCATTATTATTATTTTTATTATTAGATTAATCCCCATTGAGGATTAATCAAGTCAATAATTGTATAAGGACCAAATCCCCTTTTGTGAATTGGTCATCAGACAATTATAATGTGCAGAATAAGAAGTCGGCCCCAGCAGTTATAATGAAAGGGCCAAATTTAATTAAAGGTGTATTTACCCACCCAGTGTGAGAGGTCGGCCCTGCTAGATGGTGAATCTTCACACGTGCCAGATTGATATAAATAAGAGGCTAGCGCCTCACTTCTTAGACACACTTCACTTGCTCATTCTCTTATGAGGCAAGTTGCATTTTCAAGTTGGAGAGAAGAGAAGAAGGGTGTTGCATCTCTTGGAGGAGGATTTTTTGTATTGGTTGAGTTATCTCTTGAACATTTGATAAGCTATTTATGATAAGGAAGTTTTGTTGAGTTTTCTTCCCCTAGAGGGTTTCCCAGGATAAATGTTGTGTCTCTTGTGGATGTGTATTTCTCAATGATATTGTTCTTATTATGCTCTTATATTATGAAATGCAAAGAACTATAATAATGGCATAAACATTAACAAGGTAATGGGGTCAAAAGTTTATCGCTGATAAACTGTTCAAATAATAAGAAAAATTACATGAATAGCCTCTGCAATTTTTTTCAAAACTTATCATTTGTTGAAATTCAGTTATGGTCTTCTTCAAAATTTTACTTCTCATTCCAAAATTGAGTTAGTATTGATATGTTTAGAACAATATTTAGAAACTCAATAGATTATTGAACATTCCATCTTGCATCAATCGAAACAGAATTCATCAATTTTAAAACTGGGAAGCTCTATTTGACTTAAGATGCATATCCAGTTTTCGAAACAATGATAACTAGAATAGATTATAGATAAGTGTGACACCCTTACAGATACCTTAGACATTGCTTCACTGCCAGCAGGCCTATTTAGTACCCCAGTGAAGTTATCTGTCCCTTTTTACTGAATTTCCTTTCACCACTTCAAGCGCTAATCTTATTTTTTTTAGACATTGCTTCACTGCCAGCAGGCCTGTTCAGTACCCTGGTGAAGTTATATATTTTATATTTTTAGATGAGGGCAATCATTTAAATGAATTTCCTTTCATTGTCTGTATGACTAGATGGGGGCAATCAGTTATGAATTTCCTTTCACCATCTGTCTTATATTTAGCTCAGAATTATGAAGCGGGGGAAATCAGTGACACTTAATATATCAGGGTTGGTGATCTGTGTACAATATTATGATCAAGGTCTATCCACTTGTTTTGATTATTCTAGGTCAATATTTCTCAACCTTCAAAACTTCCTAAGTCAGTAGACAAAGAGGGAAAATATTTTCAAGGGATCTTCTTTTGAGCAAGCTAAAAAGTTCAGACAAATTGTTAAACAACTTAAGATATATAGATTTAATCTCAAACTTAACCAATTTTAGTCAGAGAGAAAAAGATGAATATTGACCTATCTGAACTCAATCATTTGATAAATTCTAATTTAAATACAAAATCTCTTCAACTTTCATGCACATACCTCAATGTCCAAATTTTACTTCAGAATACTCTTATATTAATTTGTTGGACTCATGTATAAAACATGCAGATGGTATGTATTTACAAACTTGAGATATAATTGCACAGGAAAGCAGGACATTCAGTCTTATGTCTTCGAAGATATGAAAATTAGACAGGCTTCTGGCCGACTACTTAGGCAGAAACTATCTCAGAAACACAAATTATTTTTATTTATGATTTTATGATTTTATAAATTTTTATTTTTTACATAAGAATTTTTATTTTTTAACAATTTAAGAAAGAAAACTGTATGTACACATTTATTTTATTTGATTTTGATATATATATATATATATATTAATTATTCCATGTAATGCTTTAAGAAACGTGCATTAACATGAGCGTTTAGAATCTTACCATCTAAATTTTCCAGTAGAAAAGAGTTGTTACCTTCAGAAGATGATATTTTAAAAGGTCCATACCAGATGTGATCAAATTTACCGTTTTTACCGGAATCTTCCTTTCGAGCGTCCCACCTTAGAACTAGATCTCCTGGAAGAAAGTTCATGTTCTTAGCCTTGCGATCAAACAGTAGCTTCATATTATCCTGGTATTTCTGTAGTTTTTCGTCTATTACATCCCTGTGCTGCTGGACTTCAATTAATTGGTTTATTCTTCTTGTAAGAGGATTTGGCTCTTCATTCTCATCCTGCCATAGCTTCATTACAGGAAGTGCTAAGTTTATGGGTAATACCACATCTGTACCATAAACCATATGAAATGGTGAGGTACCAATAGATTTCTTCGTTCCTATTCGATTTGCCCATAAAGCATACTTTAAATGTAAGTGCCAGGATTTCTTATTTTCTTTTAAGACTTTCTTAATTATGTTGATCAAACTCTTATTAGAAGATTCAGCCAATCTGTTTCCTTGTGGATAATATGCTGTAGAATGTCCTAGTACAATGTTATATTTTTGACAAAAACTGATCATTGCTATTGACTTGAAATCTTGAGCATTATATGTTACTATTTTTCTAGGACATCCAAATCTGGCCAATATATTCTCTTCCAAAAATTCTATAACCACTGAGTCAGTGGCTTTCCTGGTAGGAATGGCCTCCACCCACGTGAAGTAATCTGTGGCAGTGAGAATCCACCTATGTTGGGCGCTTGAATGTGGATTTATCTCACCTATGAAGTCAAGCCCCCATTGCTGGAAAGGTGCTTCTGTTTTGATAGGAACTAACGGCATAGCTGGTAATTTCTATTTTCCCATGAAAAATTGACAAGGGTTACAAGCCCTTACCTTAGCATTTACATCAGGAAACAGCTTGGGCCAATAATAACCAGCCCTTAAAATTTTGTATGCTGTTGCTCTCCAAGCATGATGCCCTCCACAGACCCCTTCATGAAACTGACTAATGACTTCCTTTGTCTCTTATTCTACCAAGAAAACTAAAAGGAAACCAAGTGGATCTTTCCAATATAACTTTTTATCAGAAATGCAATATTTAACTGCATGTAATTTCAACGTTCTAGCTTTGGAAGATGACAATTCATCTGGACATTTCAAAGTCAAAAGATATGTTACTATATCTTTATACCAATTAGATGAAATGAATTTGTCTTCAATCTTGTTTTCAATTATTTGATCATCAATTTCATTCATATCTATCCAATCTTCTTCCTCTTGAGCACTGTTCATACCAAGAGACCGAAAATTAGATTCAGCTAGCAGTCTAGCTAAACCCTGTCCTTTAACTAATTTAGTTGGCTTCACCTCCAAGTCAAATTCCTGTATTTTTGCAAGCCATCTACCCCTCTTACCGTCACTATCTGCTTGTACTAAAATATCCTTTACAGCGTTGGTAGGTACATATGCAATGATTTTGGAATGTAATACGTACGTTCTAATAGCCTTCAGGGATTTTACCATTGCGTAATCTTGATTTTCCATTATGTTGTATTTCAGCTCAACATCTCAGAGGCTCTTACTGAAAAAGGCGATGGGTTGCTCATAACCCTCCTCATTCTTTTGTAGGAGAACAACAGCCAATATATGTTCTGAAGCAAATGAAAAAATGAAGAGCTCTTTAAGATAGTCTGGACTAGCCAGTACCGGAGCTTCACTTATAACTTTTTTAATGTGATCAAAAGATGCCCTTGCTTCTGTCGTCCATTTAACTTCGTTGTTCTTCCTGAGCATATCTGTGATCAATTTAACAATTTCAGCAAAATTAGGAACGAATCTTCTCAAAAAATTTATTTTTCCTAGAAAAGATTGAATCTCTTTAACATTTCTAGGAATGGCTAATGTTTCTATGGCTTCTACTCTTTTCAGATCAATTCTTATACCATCTCGGGATATTATATGACCTAACAATTTTCCCTCCTGCATTGCAAAATGAGATTTTTTTGGATTTAATTAAAGACCATACTTACGACATTTTTCAAAAGTTTGTTTTAAATGAATAATGTGATCTTCATCTGACTTTGAAAACACAGTAAGGTCATCCATATATATAACTACAAACTTATCTCTTTCACCGACAAAGGTAATATCCATTGCTCGTTGAAATGTTGTTCCTGCGTTCATTAATCCAAATGGCATTTTATCATACATAAAAGTACCCCAAGGAGTAGTGAATGCAGTCTTTTCCTTATCAGGTTCACTAACAGCAATTTGGTTATATCCTGAAAAGCCATCAATCATGGACATTCTAGTTGCCCCTACTACTTTTTCCAGTACATGATCCATTTTTGGTAGAGGGTAGTTGTCTTTAAGAGAAGATTTGTTTAATTTTCTGAAATCAACGCATAATCTAATCTCTCCATTTTTCTTTCTTACTGGTACTAAATTTGCAACCCAATCGGAATATCTCAATGGAACAATAATTTTAGCATCCAAAAGTTTTTTAACCTCTTTTTCAATAACGGGTAGTAAGATCGGATTAAACTGTCTAAGTTTTTTCTTGAAGGGTTTTACACCTGGTTTAAGTGGTATTTTATGTTCTATCACCGAGGTGTCATAAGTTTTCAAATCTTCATACGACCAAGCAAACACATCTTTATACTTTTTCAGCAGCTCTGTATATTTGTTTTTATTTTCTACTGACAAAAATTTAGATAATTTGACATTTTTAGGATTATTTACAGTTCCTATGTTACAGTCCTCAACTTCTTCTGGTTGAGGTTGCAGAGTGGATTTAGAAGGAATATCGTCTTTATTGAAGAGTCTTTCCAAAGGTATCAGACCTTTGGGGATTTGATTATTTTTCAAAACAAGCATCCGATGATCAGCTATTTTGTCATGGAACTCCTTTACGTCTTCACCTTCCTGCATGATCCAGAAAGGATCATTTTGATTTTCCTGATCATTATAAGTTTCTGAAAACTCATCTAAGGATTCAAGGAACTTTCTGAGTTGTTCATCATCTTCAAAAACCTGCCAATGTTGTACATTATCAAGTATGGAAGGTCGATGTCTCATTTGAATATGGTATTTTAAATTAAAAGACGTTGGGGGGTCAAATGTTGAAGCAGCTTTAGCTAAGGCATCGGCCTGTTAGTTTTCAGATCTAGGGACAAAATGGAAATTCACAGAAGTGAAGAAATTTTCAACTAAATCCCATACACAGTTTCTATAAGTCCTTAACCTAGGAATATTTGCTTGGTATTGCCGGTTTACTTGTCTTATGATTAATTCGGCATCCCCGAACACTTCAATATTATTAATTTTCATTTTTTTTGCAGCTTCTAAACCAAGTACCAGAGCCTCATATTCACAAACATTATTAGTACAGTCTATATACCACTGGAGTCTATAAGAAAAAGGTATTACAAATTGATCGTCAGGAGCAATAAGGAGTACTCCAGATCCAGTTCCGAGATAAGAAGAAGATCCGTCAAAAAACATCTTCCATGTACCAGTACTATATACATTTTCTTTTATTTCATTTTTTTGAACTTTTTCTTCGATATCTTTATTATCTACATCTATCTCGAAATCATCATCTAACGATAACATACAGTTTCCTAAATCTTGGTCCGCGATATACACTGGGTGATTTGTAGGATTTTTAGGATCACTCACAGTGAATGCCATTCGAGTTTCCCTGTATAGACGAGTCCTCCAAAAATAGGGATCGTTGCGTACGTCATATCTAACTGGATGGATCCTCCAAGTTTAGCACCCCAAGATCTGGATAGTAGCATTCCATATTTTGGTGGAATATCTGCAACTACCACATCCATAAGAATGCTTTTAAAGGGTATCTGAGCTAAGTTAACCACTAGGTCTTTGATCATTCCTATGCATTTAACCCTCCTAGAATCAAAAGAGTACAAATCACCATATGGTCTAGTGACTTCAAGACCAAGTTTGTCCATTATTGCTTTGGGCATGACATTATGTGAAGCTCCAGAATCTAACATACAATTGTGTAGAAGGTGGTCAAAAACAGTAAGCGTGATATAAAAAGGAGCTACAGTATCTTTGGGACCTTCTACGTGCGGGCCGAAAGATATGATAGGTCTATCATCTTCTAAGTTAATTGAGTCCGCTTGACTTTCCTTTTCAGAAAAATTTATCATTTTAGCTATTTGTTTCCGGTAAACCGAATTCTTGGCTAATTCTACAAGTGGGATAGGAATTTTAATCTTGCTTATTTCGTTTTCTAAGTTAAAATTACCTATGGCCTTGTCATTTTCAATATGTGGGGCTTCCATAATCTTTTTCTCAGTCTTTTGTTGTGGTGCAACCTTCTTTTCTTTTACAGGAGTTGGAATATTTACAGGGGTTTGAATATTTACAGGGGTTTGACTATTTACAGGTTCTGACTGTACAGGGTTATCCGTTTTATTTATGTTTACAGACTGTTTATCTACAACTTTAGGATTTTCCTCATTTGTATCATTTCTAGGAAAAACCTTTTTCGCTGGAACATTAGGAAGATTTTTACTTCTAGACCTTAGATTATATCTTCCCTGCAAATCAGCGATAATGTCATCTGCAACACTCTGATATGCATGATCATCAGTTTCATTAATACTAAATTCATCTTTTGATTTACTTTCCTTCATTAATGATGCCTCATAATCTTGTCTAGACACATAAGGATACCTGTTATCGTCACCAAGACAATCAATAGCTTCATCCAGCTGTTCAAATTCACCAAAATCTTCTTCTCCAATATAGTCTTCAGTTTTAAAAGGAGCTTGAACTTTCTGATCTTCATTTTTTATTGTTTTATGTGGTCCTTGTGGCTCATGATTTTTTCGGAAATCCTTTCTAGGAAAATTATCCCTTCTAGGTTTTTCTAATTCCATTTTAGAAATTTTGTTGGAGAGTTGTTGGATGACTCTTGCCATCTCATCTATCCTATCTCCAACAGATTTCCCTGACCCTGAAGGTCCACCCTGTTCTTTAAATTTTTTATTTTCTTTATTTGCATTTTCTGTCTTTGCTTTTAATTTTCCAGATGCCATCATATTAGATTCGATTTCTACAGCATCATCTTGCATCTTAGGAAGATCTAAAGACCGTCTCTCCCTCAACAATAATGCAAAGTCAGGATCGAAAGCTCCAGCGTAAGTTACTTTAGCTGAAGGTTGGGAAGGCTTAACTTCAGTAGGAATTTTGTTATATAGTTTATTAAATCTTTGTGTGAATTCCAAGACTGATTCAGAATTTTTCTTTTTTAGTGCTCCGAATTCTGTTAGTTAGTAGAGGTGATCTTTTCTCTCACCCCATTGTCTGATGAAAAAACTTTCCAGCTCCTCGTAAGATCTTAACGACCCAACTGGTAAGGATCTAAACCAAGTTTTTACCTATCCTTCAAAAGTTTGGACAAGTAATCTGGAATAAACATCTTCATGTTCAATTCCAAGAATATCCGTGAATTGATCGAAAAAATTTCTATGTTCTTGTGCGGTTAGATCACCCTCCCCTGTAAATTTAGGGAGGCTCTTCATATAGTTTTTAAGTAGATCGTGAAGAATGGCAGGAAGAACTAGGGGAGCATACCTAGCGGCCACTTTGGCAAAAATCACGGGAACTGCTATTTGATTCCCACCACCTCCACCACCTACACCTCCTCCACCTCCTCCAACATTTTGTCCCGCCATGGTTAAATTTGGACTCGAATTTGGGACAGTATTTGGAGAAAATTCTTGGAAGATCGGAGATGAAACTTCGGGAAAAGAAAATGAGTCAAAAGAAGGTGGTAACGAAAGTGATCATTCAAAAGATTCAGAAGAATTTGATTTCGTGAAATTAGAATGATCTGTATTAAAAGTTGATAAAAGGGTTTGTTTAAAAGATTTTCTTGATTTTAAGATTTTCTCCGGATTTGAGACTGGCGAGGTCTGTTTAGTATCTGGATTTCTTCTGGTATTTTTTCGGCTACTAGCCAGTTTATTTTTAAGTGGAGTCGCCAAGTGAAAGATGATTAGCCTTATAAAGTTTTCTGCTCTTGTTCACTATCAAGGACAGAAAGTGTCAATGTCATTCTACCCAGGGAATTAATTCGTTACTTCGTTCCCCGGCAAGGAGCCAAAAAGATGTTGTTCCAGAGTTTGTGTTTTAAGGCTATAAAACACACCGTCTAGGCATCCAAATATGATAATACTTTTAAAACAATGAAACAAAGAAAACTAGATCAGATTCAGTTTCTCAACTGTCTCTGTCTTGCTTCCCGTTGTTCCTGGATGGTTATGTCGTGTTCAATCGCTGCCCACAATCGTTCTAACACGGTTCTATTAGTTGCAGTTTGTAAGATAGTGTTAAATAGGTTCAATGCAATGCTGGTTTGATCTTGTAAACYGGGTTCTACGTTCGGTTGTCTACCATTAGGGACTGTCATGGGTGATTGAGTTTTATATGTTTGTAAAACTTGGAGTTTTTTATAGATTTGTTACTTCAGACATTCGGAGAAGATATTGATAAAACAACTTTAAAACTTAAAACAGAAAAGTAAAGACACAATCAAGGTCGTTTCCTGGTTCAGTGACAATTATGAAATTGTAAACAATGAAACATAACACAGAGAAATATAAGGCTTTAATCTGGAAAGAATCTTATATTTCTATTAACAACAATGAAAGAAACGCAGGTTTTCTAACAAAAGAAAATATTAAGGAACAAAAGGTTACAGGTCTTAAAATTATTAAAATAATTCCAGAGGAAAAACTATAACACATTCAACATCCAAACCAATATGATACTATAAACAACAATTGCATATAATTTCAAATTGATTCACTTGCTAGAAATACACATTAAGAAGAAGATTTAACAAATGAAAGTAGACAAAGGAAGAAACATAGTCACTGAATGGCAAGATCCAGAATCTTGTTGTGAATGATATTCTGATAAATTTTAAAGTTGATCGTACAAAATTGTCTTTTCCCAAAATTTCTAAAGCTCTGTTTCAGCCTCTCGAAATTATATTTATACATTTCTGTCCAAAATTTTCGTTGGTAACTAACCAACTTCCTAATCTTTCGGTTGCATAGACTATTGTCAACCGTTTAATAATTTATTACAAAATTCTAAAAATAGAAATATTTACAAAGTTTTAACTTTGAGTAGAAAAACTTTCTTTATCTGCTTCAGTTCCTTGAACATGTTTTTCTAAAAAGTTCACCAAAGCCTTAGGAGCCTCGGGTATCTCGTTTGCTTCAAAGGAGAAGAAACTTCTTTGTAGTCCTGGCAACTGGTTTGCAATTGTTTTCTCTGTAGACTTAACTCTTTCCAATTTTGAACTGGAAGCTATCATTAGCTTCTCGATTCCTGCCATATTGACTATTTTGATATTTGAGATTTCAGCTTTCTTCTCTTCCAGTTCCTCTTTTGCTTTCAGTTGATACCTGTTAATGTCGATTTCTCCTAATGAATCAGATAAGCCATCTGTCTCGATATATGTTGACTCTTTTTCAATGAAATCAAAAATCTTTTGGCAATCTTCATTGACTTTTTTTGTAATCCTTTTATAACCTTCCAAGTTTGTTTCCCAAACCTTTATCATTGCATCTCCTTTCAACTGCTCTGAAATAGGCAACTTCTGTGATTTTCCAATTTCATCCTTCTGTAAAGCAGTGATTATCTTTTGGAAAGAGTTTCTTACCGCTTTAGCTTCCATTTCTTTTTGCACTACCTTGTCCATCGATCTCTTAGATTCTTGAAAATAACCCTGGATAATTTCCAGATTGCAAAATACCTTCTGTTGTTCTTCCTTAATATTAGCATATATCTTTGATTCTTTAATCTTGAATTGATCTATTCCAATCACTTGGTTAGTAATTGAAATGATCTTGTCTTGCAGAGACTTATTTTCATTGCCCAATTCCTGCACCTGTTCTTGGGTAGTTTGAATCATATGTTTTTCTTTAGTTAAATTTTCATTTAACTTTTGAATTTCCTGGATATCTTTGAGCCTGGCTTGCTCAAGACCTTTTTGTATTCCCCATCCAATCATTTTTTCATTTTCCTTCAATCTGTCTTGTAGCTGTGTAATTTCCTGATCTTTCTGCTCCATCATAGTGATTAAATTTCCTACAGAGTACATATTGGCCGATGCTATGGCCCCCATAGTCCCTACTAACTTTGTAGCAAATTCACTTTCTTTTATCTTTTTTCCATCAATAATAATTTTGTGTTTTTTAACTGTTCTTTCTCCTATAGGATGTAATTCCTGTTTCAACACAGATCTCCGTTTTTTACTGAAAAAATAATCCGATGAAGGTATTTCATCTCTGCTAATTGGTTCTAAGTCACTCACATATAGAGCTCCTTCGTGAGTATTTCCAAAAGTAGCTTGCAGTGGGGTTAATGCTGTAATGGGACTCCCAAGTTCCTGTGAAGCTGTTCCCCCAACTGTTTATGGAATATCATCCAGGTTTATTGGATTTGTCTCTGCTCCTTTCCCTTTTTTTGTTTGTGTTTCCTTGGTCTGGGAACTTTCTGTATTCTGAGGAGGAATCTCAAAATATTTTAATTTACTTTTATCACTTGTATCATATTGAATAATGGTTTCAAAACCAGGAGGAATGGTTTCTGTCTCTTGCTCTAATGTTGGCTTTTCGCCTTGCAAAATCTTTGGCAAACATTGTCTTCTATTTCTTTGAAAGGATGCAAACCCCACCTGTGCATCAGGTGACAAGGTTTGCACTCTGCTCTGAACTTCTTCATATGACTTAGCATTTCTGAAAATATCATCATAGAATGAATCTTCACGTTCATATACTTTCAACCCACATTGTGTAACATGCCGATTGATAATTTGATATGGATCATGTTTCCTATGTTTTATATCCACTAATTTTACTTCACTCAATGATTCTTCTTCTGACTTAGAATGACCAAAGTTTAATAAAGAAAATTTTCCCAAATAAACAAGAAAAGACGGCCATGACTTCTTCTGCTGAGATTTCAATTCTAGTCCAATACCACCATTTACCAACTGATAAGCCACTTCTCTGCAAATTAATCTATCTAGGAGTTTTTTTGGGAGTGCATGTGGTGGAATAGAACATCCATAAACCCTAACATAAGAAAAAATTTCTTTAATGAACCAATCAGCTACTGTTTTGAGATTTTCTATTATGGTTTTGGAAATGCGAGGAGGTTCGCATCCGAAGAAAATTCTGTGTAGAGGATGTTGTTGGGTATTCTACCCTACGGACTAATAAGCTAGGGCTCTAAGCTCATACGCAGATCATGACCCTCAAGACTTAACTTTTAACCTTCTACCCGAATCTAAAACACCTTTTTTCACATGCACACAAGAGAAGAATGAACCAACCTTTTTTCGACGGTTGAAGTAGATCCTCCGTTGAGCTTCTTATCTCCTTGCTGCTGCTGCTCCTTCCAAAATCTTCCCTGCACTCAAGACAAGACTATGCATGCATGCTAATGATCTATTCTAAGGTTAGAGATAAAAACACAAATCAAATAACATAGATAAGACTCATGTATTCAGGACGGGAAAAGTATATTTTTATTAACTTCAATATGAATCAACTTACAATGATTTCTGAGGCCGGTCACCGTTCCACGATCCTGATCCTGGGCTCTTCCTCTTCTTTTTTGTCCTCCAACTGTTGCTCCTTGAGTTTCTCTTAAAGTTTGAGGCAAGGCTAAAGGGTTGGGACAAAACTGGCTTGGCAATTTGGCAGAGTTTCTTTGCTATCTTTTTCCTCCTTTGAATAGTACCCCTACCCCTCCTTTTATAGGCTAGAAGGAGCTAGGGTTTTTGGCGAACTCTCGGC
>ML781849.1:522771-553671 GCA_009831015.1 Picea engelmannii | reverse complement strand
AAGTTCATCCTCCATTTTCTCTGCAATTGCAGCCCATGATTTAACATTGTGTACTACTCCAGCTGCAGTAGTGTCTAAAATGATATCGCCCTCCGGTTGTTCTTCGGTTTTCTTTGAAGCCTTTTTGGGCACCATAACTGTATTTTCACCAGCTCTGTGTTCAATACCTCAGCAGCAAGATTCCAAAGCGAATAATACTGTCAATTGATGGAGCAGCCCAAAAGAAGAGGAAAAAACTCTGTGTTCTTTTGAATACCTGTAGCAGAGTAGAATTCAGCTTCAAAATAATGTAAACATTTCAACAATTATTTCGAATATAACATAAAATCATCGAGATTTGTTCATTTGTTATGAAATAAATGCAAAAGATATTCCCAATAATCTGCATTTAATGTTTGTACCTGAGTTCTTCCGATATTTTTAAATATGATAGAAACTTACCAAATCAAATAATTATCGCATTAATGATCATTTATTAAAAGATTAAAAACCTTAAACTTGGTTTCAAAGAGTGATTAATTAACATTAGTTTTGATTTGAATTGAAAACACTTTCATCGAGGTTTCGGAACTTTCGATGTCACAGAAATAAGTCATCGTAAAACCCCGATCGCCGAAATTGTGATGTATTATTTAGTTAAAACCCTATTATTATCTTAATTAATCCAGATTATCTTTTCGGGATTTCATTAATCAAGAAATCGAAAATCGGGAAATCGGAGATCGGGAATTGGAAAATTCAATGATATGAAAAATTGTTGCTTGAAAAATCGCGAATCACGGTTTCCCGATATGATTATTAACTTTTAATCATGCTTAATATTAATTAGATTAATTTCAAACCTCACTTAAGAATTAATTGAAATCGGGGATCGGGAAGTCGGAGAATATGATGACAAGCTTTTTTGTTTTCACAAAATCGCGAATCGTGATTTCCCGATGAGATTAACTTAAAGTTTAAAACCCTTTTTAAATGTGAATTAATTAAATGATGAATTAATCAAGGATTTAATGTATCAGGAAATCGGGGATCGGAGTTTTGCTATTTGATTTGTATTGAAAATTGTTATTTCAAAACAGCGAATCCCGATATCCCGATATGAATTTAACATTTCTTAAGTTTTATCGTTACTTGTTCATTTAAAATATCCTTTGAGAAAGTGTTTGGAACATATTTTCGTTTCGAATTTAATCAATCTTTATCTAAAAGTCCACCATAAAGGCTTTTTGAATTCATCGGAGATGAAAAGTTTTTTTTTTTTTTTAATTTTATATAATGCAAAGACTCAGAGATACCAAAAATTTGTATCCTTAAGGTAAAAATCAAGTTATGTTTCAACAGTCGCCTAGGATGAGGATAGTCTCTAGCCATATGGCCTTGCTCATCACAGTTGTAGAATATCCTTGGTCCTCTCCCCCCAGTTCTTACTCCTCTGAAGCCTCCTCCGACTCGACCTCCTTGACCTCTTCGTGGTCCCTGAGGGGTTTCATTCACCCTAAATGTTGTCTGATCCAACCTGTCTGCAAGTGCATCCAACGCTCTACGCTAATTAGTAGTATGTGTGGTAGATGTGAAAAACTCACAATGTACAGTATTTGGTATTGTTGAATACTTTTGAATAATGGAGAATTTTCTCGGCCCATGCCCATGGATTTAGCAAATCTCACAACACTCAACTGCTGGTGCTACCTGGTTACTTGGAAAACCATGAGATGGGGTGGGGTTATGGAATGGTAAATTCGCAGATACTTGTGCAACTCCTCCCATGGGTCCTGGTGAGGGTCCCATCGGATTCTAAGGAGGTTTCATTCCCCTCATTTGTGGACATTCATTCACCAAATTTCCTTCTGTGTAACATCTGGTACACCAGACCTATGGTCGTCCTAGTCTAGGTATCGTCAATTCTTAAATCTTTTCTGTGAGCATTGATATTTTCCCTTGTAGTTGCGCTAAATTTGCATCTATTGGGGGTCTAGTCACTTTCAGGATCCCTATATATCCTGACATGGCTTCAATATTCATTAATTGTTCCAAGGCATATTTCAAAGTGGCTATTCGTTGTTGCATTAACAGAATTTGTGTTAGAGGTAGAAATCCCTAAATATACCATTCTTTTTTATGTTCCTCATGAATTGGATGTGCTAACCTCCCTATATCATCTTTAAACTTATCTCTATATTCCCAGGCAGATTCACCTTCCCTTTGTTGAATCTCGTGCAACTCAGACAGAGCTTGTTGTTCTGATTGAGGCAGCTTAAACTTCGCTATGAACCTTGTCCATCCCTGGTCAAGTGTAAACGCTTGACCTTGCATTCTCGACACTCCTGGCTCAATAAATTTCATGTACCATTTGAGAGCATGACCTCTCAAGGTAGTTTAGAACTCAACCAACTTATTCGCATCTGGAGTCCCTCTGGACCTCCAAATTTCTTCACACAAGAACCAATGTTGCTCAACATCTTCGTTTCCCTTACCCCAGAATTATGGGTAGCGAGAAATCGAACCTCCTGCGTGACCATCCATTGTTGATCTTACTGCTCCTATCAAAATAAAACCTAACGGTCCTTCTTGCGACCTACCAGGGGATCCCAATATCCTCCCTGTACTCGCACTTCCTAGTTGTGACAAACTAACTAGTTGTATTGAAACAAAATTAGCATAAGAGGGTAGTATCGAATTTACCACTTGTATAGAAGACACTTGGGGTATGGGTGATTCGGGGTTGGTGCCACTAGATTCGGGGCTGGTTTCTTTGATCTGGGGGGTATCGTTCTCTTCCTCTGAAGCGATCTCTTCAGCTGGATTCCCGATCTTTCCTGGCATCAGGACTGAATCTTCTCTTTCTTCTTCGAGATCCATGTTGTCTTCCTTTTCCCTTGCTTCTACACCTTCTCCTTCTTTTCCACCCTCCTAGGGACTTCTTTCTCTCTGCAATGCTCTCTCACTTAATCTTTGACTGGCCAGTATTTCCTATCTTCTCATCTTCCACAAATCCTCTATCTTTCCTTCCTCTACTTATTCTGGTCCAACTTCTTTCCACAACTTCTTGGATTGTTTTGTTGCTTTATTTATCTTGTCACGCCACCACTTATCAAGGCTCACTTGTCTCTTGAGTCCATTTCTTGTTGTTTCCCCCATTTTTCAAAGAACCCTCTGTTGTGTCTATTTTGTCACTTGGGTGAGAAAAACAAGGGCACTTACAAGTCTAGTTGGGCCTACTAGACAAGACAGAGGTTAGTGTATGAATTAAACAATCCAGGCACATGAAATAAAAAAACAACTAAACTAGAAATAACTAAGTAAATAACTAAAGAAATAAAACTAAAATGCATAAGAAACTTTGAACCAAAATCAATCAACAAAATGACCTAGATTATGCCACCAATGGATAACTATATTAGTTGGCAAACACCGTAGAGAAATGAGGACTTATGGGTCCCCTCTTCCTCCCTGGAAGGGATCTTGAGTCCCCTATTTGAGAGATCTTCTTACAATGATAAACTAGAAAGCAAATGGTGAAAAAATCCAAGCCTATTCCCTCAAGAGGTGAGTGGAATGGCCTATTGGAATGTTGCTAGAATGCTCCAAGAAGAAAAGAGGTTTCTTGAAGGAGGATTGCGGCAACATAACAATACTATGAGTTTCCTAAATTCTTAGTGCACCCATGGCCTCCATTTATAGCATGTCTTTGAGGAAATATCCAACTAGTTCTTAGTGTGGACAAGGGGCCCTTTAGGGCACCCTTAGGTCTTTGACCAGCCCCCCATTCAGATTCATCTCAGATTTGAGGGTCAAATCAAGTTGGGAGTTGGTCCAGAAGTGGGCGAGGGACCGACAAGAACCATAAATGCATCATTCCCGAAAGTGTGCGGCTTTTATCGTACACAGTCATGCATATGGTAGATTGTGCACTCTACGGGCTTCTTTGGTCCGTGCACTGTGCGTGCTTCCTTTACTGTTTCAGTGCATGTCAATTTTTGGACCAGTTGTATAGTTTTTGCCTCTTGGAAATGCATTTTTGGTGTTGCAGGTGAACTAATAGGTGTTTGGAGATGTTGTATTTCTATAACCATTTGCATGAAATGTTGCAGACGAAATTTTAGTGATAACAAATGCCCCCTGATGTGTGAGGTTAGGAGCATACGTATAGCTGAAATACATCAATGTTTCTTATACTAAGAGTACCATTGTAAGGAAGAGTGTTGAGAGGAACTACAAGAGCGATCCATCAGAGGGAGAGGGGAAACTGTGGGACCCAAACCTTTCTCTAGGTAGAGAAATAAAATATGTATACAAACGAGGCAAGCATGCCCCATGCTCGTGTCATGTGACTCAAAAATGTAAGACAGTAATTGAATTTGTACGCTGATGTAGATAACTGCAGCACCCTCTGAGGCGGTTTGATAACGGTAGATGACAATTATGATGATGAACATACCCTAAAAAGAGGCAAGGACGCCTGTAAGAAGTGTTGATGACTCGTAGGCATTGATGGCCTAACAAATTCAAAGGTCTTCGGCTAGTATAAAACAACTACAATAGTCACATAGTAATACCCACCGTAACATGAGATTGTGTTGAAGCCGAATGTTATGGGGGTCAACGACAATAGAGAGAAATGATATTTCTCTCTATGATGTCTGAGACTCCTCATTGTAAAAGTAATGAGAGTCAAGATATTCTTTCCCTTCTGGAAATTGTGTTGATGTCGACAGAAAGGGAAACACGACTCCAAGAAGAAAAGGGCTTCATGGAATCCACTAGATAAGATCAGGAACTAATAAGGAACATGAACGAAATCAAGAGGCGGTGGGACTCAAGACTGCCCTTGGTTGGGGATATGTTTGAAGGGTGATTGGCAACAATCGTGAAACTGTATCTAGTGTATAGGGGACGACTATACATGGGGTTAAATTGTGCTAGAGGCATGAAAAAGTGGACAAACTCAAAGATCAGGGGTACATGGACTATGGGATACTCGGGGTTTATGGACGAACATGAGTAGAGGAAAGTGAATGCCCTAACCAAAGGCTACATGGGTTTCTTTGCTAGAAAAATAAGGTCATCAAGGGTGACAACAAAAAGCTAAGTAAATGTTGGAAACAAAGGCTTTTTACAAATAAATAAAGAATAATTTGGGATGAGTGTACAGATACAAAAACGGGTTCCCCAGTGAAATATGGCTTGGCCTGTGAGGGCGCAAGTTGTGTGGATAACTGGTGGGGGGTGGGGGCCCCATTGGTGGGTTTTTGTATGAGGGAAGTGAATGGAAGGAAATATGCAGATGGGAAAACCGATTGTGGATGAAATGGAGTGTTAATGATACTGCGAAGGCACAGCAAAATAGAATTGTGATGAGATAACCTGGAGTCCATTGGGAAAGCTAGCAGAATGAGGAGAAGGAGTTTGTGGCTAATTCTCGAAACTGCATAAGACTATCGAGACTCCCATCCATAGGGGGTGAAAGTAGCATGAGAATCAAATTTCCAAGGGGGGCTATGAATGGGACAACTCATGTGGGGGAGAGTGCTACTGGGTGACAGTACCAAAATGCAAAGGTGATAGTACTGCAAAGCCGGAGATAGGGACCCTAAAGGAAAATGTTGGAGGGAGTGACTTGACATGCAATTGAGATTCGGAGGGAATGATTACATGTCAGTGTCGATCATATACCTGAAAGGGCCTCACTTGTGTGTGATGACCAAGTACCTACGCACATTAAAACTGAATACATGACGTAAACAATATCTAAAGATACAGAACATATAACAGTTATTTGATAATTTTGAACATGAGCATGTGTACCTGGACGTGATGTGATAAAAATGCTCCCCCGGGGCCAAGTTCAGATGGTGACCTAGGGAATGTGACTATGTAGATGATGGGACCATGATCCCATGGTTGAAAATGGATCAGGAAATAGAGGCTCTCGGCTCCTGTAACTGAGTGTGGAAGTTAGGAAAAAGGGCCTATATATGGATGGTGGGCCCACAATGTCACCTCATTTTCACTGACACTATTGCTGATCTTGCGAGAGTGTAGTGAGGTGTTTTAGAAGATTAGGGGAGCTTGGGGATACTAATCAGGTGGGTGAAAGACCTCTTGTGAGAGGAAAAGTGCTCAATGATTGAGCGTATTCCAAGGGCAATCAGGGATAGTTAGATCCTCCAATATGTCTTTGCCACAGTGGAAAATGCAAGAATATAGGGGATCTGGGGAGGTAACATTGGTGACTGTCACCATGTGATTGTATTCCAGTGATGAAGACATAGAGGGGGTATCGCAGCTATGGTGCGATGGTGCACTTGACATAAACCAAATGTCCAGACACTATGGGTTGTAAACTGTGGTCGAGGGTAAGATTTCCTGGGGGAAATGAACCGGAGAATTAGGAGGATTTAGGGGAAAATCCTCAGACAGTCTATCCATGAACCATAGAGGGATGGGAAGTGACTCAAGTTCAAGGGAGGTGATGTGAACAATATCTGGAGAAAGAATAGGGAGAATCACTTGCATCACAAGGGGTGAGGTGGTTGGATACTTTGAATAAGGGTCATTTGATGACGCTTATATTCAATGATCAAAGGACATTGGTACGTGAAATGAGAAAGTGAGTCACAAAGAGAGCAAGGGAATCTCATCTGTTTAGTGACTGAGATCGAAACATAATGGATGTCGGTGACATGGGTACCCGAAGGTGTTGGTGGAGAGGGCTCTTGTTGAAATCTTTGGCATACCGTCATTAGCGTCTGTCAAAACTAAGGTAGAGTGGGGCAATGATGAGTGTAGTGGGCATACTCTGAATAGATGGCACACACAAATTTGTTTCGCAACCCTTTAATTACTGTAGTAGGGGATGTTGTGGTAGTACTAGGTGTTCCTGGTGAAGCGATGAGCAATGGGGTTGCTCGAGGGAGTTGAATCAAATTGTGTAGTTTAGGAAGGGAAGGACATCTATTAGTGGGGTGTCCCTCTCTTTCACAGAGTGCACAAGGAGGTTGAACTCAAGGAGGAAATGGAGCAGTGGTCTCTTTCTTCTTCCGTCTTCTCCCAACTATAGCAGTGGTGTTGGCGATTGGGGGTGAGGGTGGTGTGGTCGGAGTTAGTACGGGAATTTGCATCAGGATTCCCTCTGATTGGGGAGGGAGGGATGATTGAGGAACCATCATGGGTGGGTGGGGGTAGAAGAAGGGAATTTGGGTGATGGCTTGGGGGATTGTCTCCCAAATCAGGATTTTCCCTTGGGGAAGGGTGAAATCGGGGATAAGTGGTGTCGTAGGGCTCTCAGGGGATTCCTGAGGTAGAATTTCTTCAATTGATGGGACATCGAGAGGTTGAGAAGACTTAGTAGGAGGAATGGTACCTCCATTTTCAATTCTGTTAGAAGATATGACACACACTTGTGCTGAGGGGTGAATGAGAGGTGGTGCTCCATGGTATGCCCCCAACAAAGATGGATCTTTGAAAATTTTGGGGCCCATATCCCTGAGTGGATATGCATTAGAACTAGTGCAAACAAGAGGTAATATGTTATCAATGTTGGAGGAGCGGTTAGGCTCATAATGTGAAACTTTGTCGATGGTGATGATTTTCCCGTTGTGGGGGAACATCATCATTCAAAATATAGAAGAGGCCATTGCCTTCATAGTGTACATGTAGCTACATCCAAACAAGATGTTGTAATTGAATAGGATGTCAATAACCTCGATGTCAATGAGGATTTTTTTTCCCCCGAGATCAACGGGGACATTTTGAAAGAGCCCTTCAAGAGAGGATGGTCGTCCATCATAAGCTCTCAAAGTAATGGCAGATGGTATTAGCTCAAGGGAGCCAAGTTTATGCCATACAATTTTGGACATGATGCATGTGGATGCACCTTCATCAATGATACATCGATGAACCGTGATGTTTTGAATCTTGAATGGTATCTGGAAAGCTACCAAAGCAGGGAGACGTGGTTCCCCACAATCTAGATCAAATGTGATGAGTCTAGTATCAGCTGGGTCGACTGCCCCCAAGGCGAAAAGCAAGGATTTCCATTGCATTGGATAGGTTTGGAGGACCTCCAATACCAACATGGATGTAGGATATTGCACCAAGTCATCGACCAGACTGTAATTATGAGCCTCCCTAGCCTAAGGGTTGTTGACATTTCGTCGTAACGGGATGTGGGGGATACAAATGGCAGGTTCAGTGTTAGGGCATGGAATCGTCAAGGGTTGTTCGATTGTAGCTGGAGCTGCTTACAAAGTGGTGGGAGTAGATTCAGGGGGCACGTTGTATTGAGCACTATGCGTTTGTAGAAGAATTTCTTCTTCACTAGTGAGGAGGATATTGTGATATGTCGAGTTTCCAGGGCTTTGATACTATCTCATTTGTGGTGGGGCAGGATGAATCTCTTGTTGGGTATTCATCACACTTTGGCGTGGAATAGGTTTTTGCAACATAGCCGGGGGTGGTTGTTTCAAATATTGTTGTGGGGCCTGCTAGGGGGAAGGCAGCATTGGGGGACATGACACATTCATGGAATCTTTCATCCGTTTGAAATCGACAATTTGGGGGAAATGGTGACTGTAATGGCCATGCTCACCACAAAGAGCACAAGGAAAGTTCTTCCGAAGGTTGTTGTTGTTGTTCCTCCCTTGGTGTTTATTGTTATTGTCCCCTTGGGGGTTCTAGTTACCCTGATTCTGGTTGCCCCCAGTAGGTTGGTTTTGTTGGGGATTATTTCCCCCTAGTCCTGGGTGATTATTGTTTTGGTTTTTTCCTTTCTTCTTGGCTATTATTTGACTGATGGGCCTAGTTTTCCGTATTCAACTGTTCAAAGATTTTAAATTGTTGAATGGGAGAGGGTTGAACAAAGTTAACGTCGGCGTGTGGTTGTCCTTGTGGAGGAGAAACCGACTATAGAGGACCAGCAAATGGAAAATACAGATTGTTTTGTGGCAACGATCCGTAGGGTGCATAAGAAGGCATAGTTCTTTCACTAGTGCCCAGGTTATAAGTTGAGGTAGAAGGGACACTTGAACTTGGTTGAGAAGCTAAGCACATGATGGGTGCCGATAGGGGTCCACTCATGGGTGGAGGAAGAGAAACAGGATATGGATGTTGGTATAGGGGAGGAGGGTAATAAGAAGACCCTTCATACATCGGCGGATATTGAGGTGTATCATACATAGGTGGTGGTTGGATGTACATATTGTGGTGTGTTGTGGTACCAATTAATCCATTCGTCGCATGAGACATCATAGGTTTGTCCTCGTTGAATGGTACGGGTCTTGGTGAATAATGTATTACTGTGTATAAGTAACCTGACTGAGCATAAATGATGTCGTACTATTGACCCTTGTTGATGGCTTCCTCTTTATTTTGGGGGAAGGTGGAGGCCACATCTTTGGCAAGGATAGAGATGAGTGATTTTAGAAACCAATCGAAACGTTGTTCTTTCATGGCTTCTGCTTTGCATAAACTACGTCATTGATGCCATTCATGAATGTGGTCGGCAATATGTGTAGTCGAGGTTTGTTTGCACTTGGAGAGAAGTTCTAGACCAATGTCATGAAGAAATGGTAGTTGAAATAAGGTCAAAAATGCTTTGGCTAAGGATTCAAAAGTCACATGAGACCCTGATTTTTCGTCCACATACCATTTGGTTGATGGACCTATGAGTGTGCACTGAAATAACCTTAAGCGGATAGAGTCATCCATGATGATGTTTGAAGAGCACCATAAGTGGAAGGTCATGACATGGTTGGAGGGATCTTCTCTCGATTTTCATTCAAACTTGGGAATGTCTGAAGGCAGTTTGGTAGGCATATTGGGCCATGTGGGGTCATGCAATATGGGGTCATTCATGAGTTTACTCAAATCAGGAATGTTAAGGGATGCTAAATATGGCATGGGGGGTGGCAGTGGAGGATTATTTCTAGCCATGGTGTGAGCAAGTAGTGGACCTGACCCTTGAGGGGGGGTTGGTGGGGTTGTGCTTCTCCCTTGAGAAGAAGTCCCCCCCCCCGCCTTGTGAAGGAGAGCTAGTGGATGGATTGCCTTGGGAATTGGACCCAAGTAAGGTGGAACCAAGAAAATATGATCCCAAAATAGTGGCACTCATAGGGGTGTGAGATGGTTGAGTCGGTGAGTTGGAAAGACTAGGAACTCCTCCTAGAATAGGGGAGAGATTCTGCAAGCGTCTGGAATGACAAGGATTTTGTGGGTCCTCTATGAAGCCTGACTAGCAAAGTGAATGTGTGCAAATGGTGATGAGAGAAATAAATGAACAAGAGACTTGTATAATTTGGACCTTTCACAATATATCTCACAATCACATGTAATCAAATGAGAATCATACATATATCAATTGAAAAGAAGGATACATGTGGGTAGGTGGAGTTTGTCTGCGTGGGAGAACAAAGAAAACAAATGTTCATGTCCTAAAAAGATGTAGTATCCTTCTTCTCAAATAGCACTGGATCTTCCCATAGCACTCAATAGTGGGGTCTGAAGCCACTGAAAGAGGAACTAGTGAAGGATGAAACAATTTGTTATAATGAGGGGTAGAGAGTGCATATCCCGAAAGAGCTGGCGATATTTCTCAATAGCCACACAAAATCTGATCAAGGTGAAATTGTAGCCCACAATTGCCACCTGGGTAGATGTCCTAAAATTTCCACTAGGTACCTCGGTCAAAGTGTGGCATGGTTTATATTTTTGGCCCCATAAATGGGTCATGAGATGGATCCCTTCCAAGAGTTGGGTGACTCAAGGGCAGACGCACAGAACAACCGGACCTCAGCCTTCGACCCTTCATGGGTATCTCCCTTCTTTATGGTGTTAGGAACACTTGACTTGGAGGATTTTAAAGTTCCCTATTTGTCAACTTCTAATGTTTGAATATGTGAGAACCAGATAATGGGGGTTTATTTGGATGCCTATCCTCGAGATCCTACCTAGACTAAAATATTTCTTTTGGCACCTCCTATGGAGGAAAACTTAGTGAGTTTTTGGAAATTTTTATATGTGGTGGGTTGAGAGATTGGGGGTGTGAGCCAATCTCATTTGAATTAAGTGAGTGTGGATAATTTCTTCAAGAAATAGTGGGACGTTTCATAATCCATTTGGAGGAAGCCTACTTCAACCTCCACAATTCGAGATGAAATTTTGTGAGTGAGGAGTGACTTTGTGTGTGAGTAAGTGAACAAATGTGCCAAATTTTAATAAGTTAGGTGTTAATTTGCAACATGTGGACTTCATGTGGTCCTTACAAATCTTGATTACCTATCTTGCTAGATGTCATTAGTACAACCTTGCGGAATTTTAAAATCCCTAAAGAACTAGCATGTGGACATATGGGTCCTTACCAATCCTTTAAACTCCCTAATGTGGTTTACTCTAAGAAAGCTTCAAAAAACTATCCTAGATTGCAAGCATGTGGGCATGTATGGGCCCATTACTTTGATCTTTAAACTCTCCTAGTAATGTAAACTAAGAAAGTAATTTCAAAAACTATCCTAATTTTGCAACATGTGGGCATATATGGGCCCTCACAAATTTAAGTTGTTTTTGAAAAGAAACTAAGAGGAGCCCTAGAGGGCTTTGTCCTCTCCTGAAAATTTTGTTAAGGGAGATGAAATGTCCCCTTAAACACCTTTATGATTCTTAATATTTCTCTATGGTGTGAGACAAGAGCATACTCAATGATTAAAGTTGATTTCTGGTCCCAATGCAAGTGTTTTTATATGTGATATGAAAAACTCTCAACATAACTTTTACAATCAAAACAAGCCATCCATGTGGAAACCAAATCAAAAGAGGAGAAATGTGGTTCTTTTTTACCCCGTAAGTGCTTATGTTTGACTAACCTTTCATGTGGGAAAGGAATCTAATTGTAGTTCATTTACAAATTGCATAAAAGAAAGGTTTTGAAGGCTAGGGGCCTTCAAAACATCACAAAAACTCTTACAATTTCGAAATTATGGATAGATGCACAGGTTATGGTTCAGACAGAGGTGCAGTGGGCACACAATGCATAGAGAACCAAGGACCTTTTGGCACACAATGTGTAGAATGCATAGAGAAACAAAGTGTTGATGGTGCACAATGCTCAGAATGCGTGTCTTTGGGCTGAAATACCCGTGCACGTTCTGATACGCGTCAGGGGGGGATTTTAAGTGGAATTGTCCTCCTCCAACTCCAAACTTAGCTCTTTATAGGTAAGGCTAGGCCAGTTATGGTTCCTGCAAGGAAAATGAGTCAAAAAGAAGTGCTCAAATATCCCAAATAGGGAGGAAATTGATACCTTATCCCCAGTATGGTCACCAATTTGTTGTGTCTGTTTCGTCACTTGGGTGAGAAAAACTAGGGCACTTACAAGTCTAGTTGGGCCTGCTAGACAAGACAGATGTTAGTGTATGAATTAAAAAATCCAAGCACATGAAATAAACAAACAACTAAACTAGAAATAACTAAGGAAATAACTAAAGAAATAAAACTTAAATGCATAAGAAACTTTGAACCAAAATCAATCAACCAAATGACCGATATTATGTCACCAATGGATAACTATGTTAGTTGGAAAACACCGTAGAGAAAGGAGGACTTATGGGTCCCCTTCTCCTCCTTGGGAGGGATATTGAGTCCCCTATTTGAGAGCTCTTCTTACAATGATAAACTAGAAAGCAAATGGTAAATAAATCCAAGCCTATTACCTCAAGAGGTGAGTGGAATGGCCTATTGGAATGTTGCTAGAATGCTCCAAGAAGAAAAGAGGTTTCTTGAAGGAGGATTGAGGTAGCATAAAAATACTATGAGATTCTTAAATTCTTAGTGCACCCATGGCCTCCATTTATAGCATGCCTTTGAGGCAATATCCAACTGGTTCTTAGTGTGGACAAGGGTCCCTTTAGGGCACCCTTAGGTCTTTAACCAGCCCTCCACTCGGATTCAGCTCATATTTGAGGGTCAAATCAAGTTGGGAGTTGGTCCAAAAGTGGGTGAGGGGCTGACAAGAACCATAAATGCGTTGTTCATAGGACTGTGCGGCTTTTCTTGTACACACTCGCACATATGGTGCATTGTGCACTCTACGAGATTCTTTAGCCCATGCACTGTGCGCGTGCTTCCTTTAGTGTTTCAGCGCATGTCAATTTTTTAACTAGTTGTATAGTTTTTGCCTCTTGGAAATGCATTTTTGGTGATGCAAGTGAACTAATAGGTGTTTTGAGATGTTGCATTTCTATAACCATTTTCATGCAATGTTGTAGACGAAATTTCAATGATAACACCCTCTCCCCTCTCTCAGGCCATGACTCCACCCCAAATTCACCCTACCCCAATAGAGGGTGTTTACGCTTCCATCTCAGTTGGGGACATAGTCAACATCCCTCTTCCATCAAGAAAACCTTAATCCACAAGGGGATTTCTCTCAACAGTCTTCCCCTTGCATCTTTCTTGAAATCTGCTTCTGCTCGTGAAAACGATTGGTGGTTCTCAGCAGCAAACTCAAAAATGTATCCTTCTAATGTGGTATTGACCTAAAAATCAATTACTCACATGGTTTGACAATCCATCCAATGAAGTAATTAAATCTTTTCTGTATCCCAAGTACAGGTACTCTTGACTCGTTCTTGGAATTCTGGAGCTTCTTGGAGCCTATCTATCCAGTGGAAAAGTTCTTCCAGGAACTTAACCCAGAATATCTCATAATGGTCGCTCGATATTTCTGAGTAAAAGACTGCCTCTCGTGTATCTTTCATGAATTTCCCTCTTAGCTCCGCTTCTTTCCATATGAAGGCGTCACAATTTCTCTCCCACCATTGGTGAATATTAGATCTGTGAATCTGTGGAAGCATTCTCCCTACAGGTTCCCTTTTAACGCAAGTCCCGGCAACGGAACCATTTTGTTGGCGCATAGTTGATCAGACCAGGGTCCTTCTCAGGTTACCAACAAAAGGTATCGTGTAGTCTAGAGCATTGGCATTTTTATCTCCTTCGAAGAGAAGAAGTCTCACCTGAAGTGCAACTAAGACAGAAGGATAGGGAAGGGCAAGGAGAATACTTAGGTGGGTTCCCATAACCTTCAAGACTCACCATGATCTTGCACAAGACAGAATAACTAGAGAACATATCTGAGCTCATATACGCAGGAACTGAAGATACTTAAGTTGCAAAAATAATTTATACACAGAAACATCATATAAAAATTATGAAGCATAAAGAAACACTGTAAAGATACAATGCACAAGCATAACCATAGAATGATGCAACATATTTCAAAATTTTGGATCCTTCTTTATATATTATCATCAAATCTTATCAGATACAACCTCAGAGATACAAAGTGATTCTCTTTTACATATCTCCAGCTCTGGACCCATGTCGCAGAGCTCTATTTACCCAAAACTATATATAGATTACATTTACATAACCTTTTCTCAATTGAAACCCAACCTATCAACAATAGACAATAACAACAACAACAACAACATTGACAACCCAAGAACAACCTGAACCCTTTTACAATCATATACATCTCATATATATAAGTTGATTAGGGCCTTCTGGCTTTGGGCTCACATGCTTTCTTGTTCTATTGCAACTATTTTTGCCTTGTTGGCATTGTGTTTTCCTTTTCCCCAACCAATTTCTGTTACTTTTCCTTGCTATGTTGTCCAACTTATTATGTAGTTTGTGCAACTCATGCTAAACCAAAACTGGTACTATAATCATTCTTGCGCAGCTTCAAGTGTAGAGTCCTAACTCAATTAAATCCAAAATATTTCATACAATTAAACATAAAATTCTTTCTCATACATAAATAATTCATTCGCCATCATATGAGCATATAATATTCAACAAAATTAAAAATTTAACTACAGCATGAAAATAACTTAGCAATTTCATAAATAAACTACCTGCTTCTAATGCTAATTCTCGTTGCTCCGTTGGTCCAATGCTGAAGTTGAAACTGTGTCAAACACTGCCCAAAACCGATTTTTCCTCCCTACCAGCTAGAAGCAGCCTGTTCATCTCCCTAGCTCTAGGATACCGTAAGGATATCCTGGCCCCCATGCCCAAAACCCCCATCAAACCGACGCCCCCTACTTCTGATTAACCAAAAACCCCCAAAACCAAACTCCTCACACCAGAGATCTCCACAGAAAAATCTCCCACAGAAATATATCCTCCCCTCAAAACGCTTCCTGCCTCCCAAAAGAATGATCCTCCCCATAAGACTCTTCCCCATCATATCCTCCTTCACCGACTCTCCTCCCCCTCATTAATTTCCTTATCTCCCCCTTTAATATCTTATCCCCTTCTTTAATGTCTTATCCCCTTCATTAATATCTTATCCCCTTCTTTAATGTCTTATCCCCTTCATTAATATATTATCCCCTCCCGCATACGTAAAGCATTTAATTAAACAAATTAAAATTATTAACCCTCTTAAATTTATTACCCTTGTCATTGAATGTGATATGTAATTAATTAATCAAAAGTTATAACAATTAATTAATAAATAAATATTTAATTAATATTATTAATGCTAAGCATTGTTTAATTAAAACCTTATTAGGACAATTAATTACCTAATTAATTTTACTTAATAATCCCTAAGCATATATTCAACTAGGGTTGTTACATACACCCACCCTTCAGGAAACTTCATCCCGAAGTTAAGGTATCTCGTGGTACAAAGGAAAAGAAAACATGGTTCACACATTCATAACAAATAATCAACACTATTAGTAAGTAAGACAAGAAAACTCATACATACTAGTGTACATGTACAAGAAATGCATGTGTAGCTAGTACATACAAGTCTCATGCATGTACTAATAATCAATAACTGACATCCTTTAGTAATTTAGGTATGCATCCAATCCAATCAACAAGACTAGTCTTTTATAACAGACAATAAACCAATCAAATGTTTGAGAAATCCTTTAATTACAATTATCCTATTCAACAATTTTATTTAGACAACTGTGGTTTAGTTACGAAATTATGAATATTCATATATACACATTTTCTTTTTTAGAAGGGAAAACATGAAATTCCACCATAAGACAAATCTCCATACTTTCTCAACTATTTCTACTCATCCTTCCTCCCTAACTTACTTGCATCTCCATTCCTATCCTTCCTCTGCTAGACTATCTTGGAGCATCAACTATATTGACCTAACTCCAGATAGAACCTGTAAGCGAAAGTGTTACTATCTCGACCAAGATTTCCTAGTAGGCAACTGATAGTCATCATCACATGTCTTGGGAGCGTGATCTAACACCATCCTCCCATGACTTCAGGTTTCGGAGGATACACGATGGGAAATGCCTCCACCCCTCCTAGTCATAACTAGGGTCCACACCCTACAATGGAATATACAGTGGCACCATGTTGCTGGGGGTTTTGTCATCGTTTATTCGGTTTTGGGTAGTCTCATCACCTGAAATCCTGCACTCCACATATCATAGCAATGCATCCAAACCAATATAATTTCACATACAAATATTTGTACCATAATGTTTCTTGGCTAGTGGTCATGATATCCACTTTCATCATCATTATTCCTTGTCTATTTCATAGCCCATAACCTGCATATTAGTCTGTAAAACAAACTCATACATTTCTATGCATTATCATCATGTAATTGCATACCATCATCATTTCAATTCGGTATCCTTGTACCAACAACTTAACATCAATGTTTTCAAGTTAGAAATAGATCCCATAATATCCCATTATTCAATTTCGACACCCATTCATAAGATTATTATTTACCAAAATAGATTGCATCATATCCAACATCATTCTAATAGTATTTAAACATTCATAAAAAAATTCATTCTCACAATATGTCGCATCATATACATCATCATCAATAACATTTAAACATTCGTAAAATTTACATTCACATAGGAGATCGCATAATATACATCTTCATCAATGACATTTAAACATTCATAAATGTTCATACATCTTAAAGTTTCACTGTGAATAGAAAATAAAGTATATAGGCCTCAGGTAATCCTATCTGTCTAAGTCAAAAGGTGGTGTTGCATACACCCAACCTTCGAGAAACATATTCTCAAGGTGGTCAAAAAAGTGAGGGATAGTCTCATTGTAGTGTCTCAACATCTTCCCAAGTAGCAGATCCTGGACTATACTTGTCCCACTAGACCTTAACTTGGTCTACCAGACGGTTCCTGAGTTGTTGGACTCTATGGTCCAATATGCACAATGGTTCTACTGTGAGAATTCCCACGTACGATACCTTCAATTCCTTTCAATTTAGTTTATGTGATTCATCAGTGACATAATGATGTAAAATAGATACATGAAATACATTATGAGTTTTATGCAAGTGGGGTGGCAGTACGAGATGATAGGCAACGGGTCCAATTTTCTCTTGGATTCTAAATGGTCCTATAAATCGAGGTGACAACTTTGTCCCCTTCCCAAATTGTATGGTACTATTATTAGGCCTGATACAAATGAAAACATGGTCTCCCACTTCATAACTTCAGTCGGTCCTGTGTGCATCCGCATAGCTTTTCTGGCTATCCTGTGCTTCCTTTAGTCTTTGCCTAATCTGAGTCACCTGTTCCTCCATCTCTTGAATCAATTCTGGCCCAACTGTTACTCGGTATTCTAGTCTATCACAAATCAATGGTGTTCTGCATGGCCTTCCATATAGAGCTTCGTAGGGTGGCATTCCGATGGAGCTATGAAAATTGTTATTATAGGCAAACTCTACCAAAGGTAGGTACTTCTCCCACTGGGTTTGATTATCCATGACATACATCCTGAGCATGTCTTCAATGACTTGATTTACTCTCTCAGTGATCTGGATTTTATGAACAGAACGAAATGAATACATATTATTAACAGGTGCTTAACACAAATAACAAAGATATAGTAAAATTGGTTTTCTATTCAATAACGAAATAAGTTGAAACTGTAAAATGCAGCGGAAACAAGCTTGCTAGAATGGTGGCAGCTTATCTCTGAGAAGAGATGTGACGGCAGTGCGCATTCGCAAGAATAAGGTTACAATGAGGCTCTGAAGGCATTATTTATAATAATAAAGAATTCCAAAAACCCTAGACATCCAAAAACCTAACCCTAGGAGATGAAATGCCAAAAGTCATGTGGGCCCTGTTTGGGTAAGCTAGTACATCAACTTCCCAGGGTCGTAACTTTTGCATACGATCTTCGTTTTAGGAATGTGATAGCTCATTGGAAAGGTATCGCCAAGGAGATTCATTTTTGGGGATCAATCATGCCTTTGGCTATCATTCAGGAGCTCGATACCGAAAAACCTTCATTTAGGCCCTCAAAATGGCTCCGAAAGTAAAAATGCTAAAAATAGTAAATTGCCAAAAATGTCAAAAAACTATTTTGAGCTAGTTGGAAAAGGTGGGTGGCCATCGATATCCATCTGGATCAATCCTCCCTCCTTAGGAAGCAATGGTCTCCATTGCGTTGAGGTCCCCCATTAGATGAGGAAATTTCTTCTGAATTTGGCCCCGAGTGAGCCACTTGCCTTGGTGCAGGAGCTACCCTGCTTTGATGACTCAATAAAGCTAGATCCTTTGTTGTCAATTGCCATTGATCTGTCTGTCCACAATATGATCATTGGATGCCTGTTGCATGCAATCGGGGTTGAGCTCTGTTGGTGTCAGTTGTTCTGCTACTTCTGAGGTGTCCAATAATGGTGGGAAATAAGGGCGGAGGAGATCCACGTTGAACACTGGGTGCAGACCAAGGAAAGGAGGGATGTTGAGCTCAAAAAAATTATCCCCCATGGCCTTGGTGATAGTGTACGGTCCATAACAAAGTGGGAAAAGCTTCTAATGGGGTCCTGTAATGCGTTCTTTCTGCAAGTACAACCAAACTTTGTTGCCCACCTAAAACTTATGCGGCACCCGATGTTGATCATGGTGTTTTTTGTACTTGTCATTGGACTTCTGTAGGATATCCTAAACCTGTTGGCGGATGTACTGGATCCACTCAATGAACCGGGTGGCTTGGTATCTTTCTTTGTCTTTCCGGTGTCTTTCTTTTCTTGCGGCTTGTACTGGATGTCTTGATACTATCCATCTTTGCTCTGTCCTTTTTTCAGTGGGTTGGGGCTGCCCTTTCTTGGCTTTTGTTGTGAGGGGTTCCTAGGCCCAAATTGCCGCATCTTTTGTTTGAGCTTCTGCTCGATTTTGATGACATATCGGTAGGTCACGCCCAAGGATGAGATGTCTAGAAATTCCATTTTGGTATGGATGTATCTATGCAGAGCACCGCGATACTTGAGCACCAGATGTCACTCTGAATATTTGATACCCAACTTGGTGCGCAAGGTATGGAAGATATTTGTGAAATCTGGCACTGCTTGGTCTCTTTCTTGCCGCAGTGTGGTCCATTTGGTATACAGGTCGTCATAACTTTTGATAGGGTAGTATTGTTCCTTAATAGCATCCCTGAAGGATTCCCAAGTGGTTGTGACTGAAAATAATGAGGTTTCCTTTGTTTCCTTTTGCTCACAAAAAGTTTCCCACCAATCTTTGACATGGGGAACGGCTTTGAGGAGCGCAAAAGTAATATTTTCTCTATTCGAAAATTTATGAATAGAAAAATACCCTTCTAGTAGATTCAACCACTTGTCTACAACATCTGCATCTATATGACCTTCAAATATAGGAATATCAAAGTTTATTTGTACCTTGAAGGGGGCGGTGCCTCCGTTCGAAGAAGATGCATCGCATGTTGGTAGTTGCCGAAGGATTTGCATGAAACTATCCATCATCTCGTTCCTCTATTGTGTGAGGGCTTCCTCAATCAACAGTTTGAAAGGATCTCCCGTCCCATCATCTTTATTTTCTCCTACCATGGGAGGTCACTTGGGAATGTGAGAGATTATGTCCTCAAGAGAAACAAGCTCGAGACCCAACTCTTTGTACTCCGACCTCGTTGGGGACATGCATTAAGATGACAAGGAGCAGACCACTCTGATACCACTGATCCAGATTTTATGAGAAGAACAAAATGAATACAGATTATTAACAATTGCTTAACACAAAATAACAGAGATACAATAAAACTGGTTTTCTATTCAATAACGAAATAAGCTGAAACTGTAAAATGCAGTGGAAACGAGCTTGTTGGAATGGTGGCGACTTATCTCTGAGAAGAGATGTGACGGCAGCACACATTCACAAGAAGGAGGTTACAATGAGGCTTTGAAGGCATTTTTTACAATAAGAAATAATTCCAAAAACCATAGACATCCAAAAACCTAACCCTAGGATATGAAACGCCAAAAGTCATGTGGGCCCCGTTTGGGTAAGCTAGTACATCAACTTCTCGGGGTCATAACTTTTGCATACGATCTCCGTTTTAGGTGTGTGATAGCCTGTTGGAAACGTATCATCAAGGAGATTCATTTTGGGGGCTCAATTATGCCTTTGGATATCATTAAGGAGCTCGATACTGAAAAACCTTCATTTAGGCCCTCAAAATGGCCCCAGAAGTAAAAACTGCTAAAAATAGTAAATTGCCAAAAATGTCAGAAAACTATTTTGAGCTAGTTGGAAAAGGTGGGTGGCCACCAATATCCATCTGGATCACTCAATTTTCCCATATTTTTTAGGATGATAATTTGTTCTTAGGTTCAACTGAGTCCCCAACATTGACTGCAAACTTGTCCAAAACCTAAAAGTGAATCTGGAGTCCTTATCGAAAATGATCTTCTTAGGTATCCCATGCAAACGGATAACCTCGCTTACAAACACACGTGCCACATTAGTGACATCATAAGTGTCTCTAACTGGAATAAAATGAGCACTCTTGGTTAACTTATCCACTATCACAAGAATGACATTGTGTCTATGAGATGTGAGCGGTAACCCCACAACAAAATCCATAGAGATGACTTCCCACTTGGACATAGGAACATCATGTGGTTGTAGGAGGCCTACCGAGTGTTGGTGGTCGGCTTTCACTTGCTGACACTCTAGGCATTTGGCGACGAAATGGACTACATTACTCTTCATGCCTACCCAGAAGAAGAGCTTCCTCATGTCTGCTTACATCTTCTTCACACCTGGATGCACACAATAAAGTGCTCTATGGGCTTCCTTCAGTATGATGTTTCGAATATTTCCATTTTCAGGGATGTACATCCTTCCTTGATATCTTAACAGTCCGTCTACTTCCAGACTATATCCTTCATACTTTGGATCTAACTACCTCCCGCTTTGGAGGTTTGAAGTAACCTCTAAATACCAACTGTCTCCTTGGAGTTGCGTCAACACATGTTCCCTCAGATTGACTTTTAAGGGTACCAAGGAGAAGATACGTGGTCTCCTACTCAAGGCATATGCGACCACATTTTCCTTTCCCTTGATGTACGAAATACCAAAATCGTACTCACTCATTAACTCACTCCATCGCCTTTTCCTGGAATTCAGATCTCTTTGAGTGAAGAGATGTTTTAAACTTTGATGGTTTGTTTTGAACTCAAAGTTTTTCCCCACGAGATAGTGCCTCCAAAGTTTCAGAGCTAGCATTATAGATGTCAACTCTGAATCATGAGTCACATATAGCTCTTCATGTTTCTTCAACTTCCTTGACACATAAGCTATCACTCCTCCATCTTGCATTAGCACGGCCCCCAACCCTTTCTTCGAGGCATCCATGCAGATGGTGAAGTCATTTTCCATATCTGACACTCATAGAATTGGCGCACTAGTTAGTAATCTCTTAAGCTCGATGAATGCACTATCACATTCTTCTGTCCATTCATACCTGACCCCCTTTCATTGCAAAGTGGTGATGGGTTTCACTATTTTTTAGAATCCTTCCACAAATCTCCAGTAATAACCTACTAGCCCCATGAAGCTTCTCACCTCATGGGCATTTTTCGGCACTGGCCACTCCACAATGGCCTTTACCTTTTCTAGGTCCACAAAGATTCCCTCGCTGGAAATGATATGACCTAAATAATGAATTTCTTTCTGGAAGAAGGAACACTTTGACAACTTCCCATACAGTTTGTTCTCCCTAAGGAAGGACAACACTACTCGTAGTTGTTCCTCATGTTCTCTTTCATTCTTGGAATAGATGAGGATGTCATCTAGAAATACTTGTACAAAATGGTCTAAGTACTTCCGGAATATGTCGTTCATGAGGCTCATAAATACGGTTGGCGCATTGGTCAATCTGAAAGGTACTACGACAAACTTGTAATGTCCAAACCAAGTTCGAAAAGCAGTTTTTGGGATATCACCTTCCTTAATCCTTAACTGATGATACCCTGATCGCAAATCGATCTTTGAGAATACCGTTGCTCCTTTCATCTGATCGAAGAGGTCATCTATTCACGGCATTAGGTACCTATTTTTCACTATAGCATGGTTCAAGTCCCTGTAGTATATACACAATTGTAAGGATCCATCCTTCTTCTTTACAAAAATTACTGGTGCACCCCAAGGTGAAACATTGGGCCTTATTAGCCCTCAGTCCAGTAACTCTTTCAACTGCATTTGCAATTCACAAAGTTTCAGTGCTCTCATCCGATACGAAGTCTTGGAAATTGGTTCTTCACCAGGTTTTAGCTCAATAGTAAAATCAAGATCCCTCTCAGGAGGTAACCCTGGTAATTCGTTCGGAAAAAATCCCTAAATTATGAAAAGACGACTTAAGAGTCTGCTTCAGGGTTCTTTTATGTGAAATTTAGTTGTATTCTATCGGGGGATTATTAATTTAAGAAAGTATGCTTTGTTAAAGAAAGTATTTTTCCATTCAACTTCAGTGCATGTTTAGGTGATTTTAATTTTCGAATTTTGGACATGTAATCTTTAATAAGAACATACAATCCTGCAATGATAGATACATTAGTCATTTTCATGTGGCCACTCTAATTAAATTAGAGTGGGTAAATTTTACTGGTTTCATGCTCTCACTGTTCTAATATAATCAGTATGGGAGCTCATGCACGTGGAAGACGATCCGGAATAGTTTAGTTTCTCACTTTTATTATATCATATTTTGATTATTTACGGTTGTTTTTGAATATTTTGAATTTTTATTTTGTTAACAATGATTTCTTTCTCTCTATGCGGTGATTATCAGTTAGCTATTGATTCTATTTATGGAGGTGTATATTTACAAAGTCCGAACAACATAATGGTGGCTTCTAGTTTCTCTCTCCATGTATTTAAATCTAGTTAGATGAATTTATTCAGTACCATTTTACAAGTTTCTCCTCATTTTACAATTTATGTTCCTCTTAAGGTTACAACACATTCCGTGTTATATATGCCATTCCAACATACATACTTGGATTAATTTTTTTCTTAGATTTTTTTTTTTGTTCCAATTCTCTGGTAACCATTGTACCGATTAAACAGTGGAATTGCCATATAATTATTCTCAAGTTTAAATTTTCTATTGTTAGCAGGTTTTCAAAGCGGAAAAATTAATAGAATAGGTTCCTTTTGATTCGTGTGTCTGATATTTGTTTTTGGGTATTACTTTGCAGGTTAGTGGAGATGGAGCTTTGAGTCTGAGCTTGGCCCTAATTTATATTTACAATTACATATATATATTCATATACAAATTATTTAGGGATTGTTTAGGATTTCAGGGAAAAGGGTTTCAATATAACCAATTAGGGGTTATTTAAATTTCTGGGTTAGTGTTGAACAATTCCTTATTCCTTCTTACAAGCGGGTAGGTGGATAGGCCCTTAAGGCTCTAGTGCTTCAAACTGAAGCTCTGATACCATGTGTAGAGTCCTAACTCAATTAAATCCAAAATATTTCATACAATTAAACATAAAATTATTTCTCATACATAAATAATTCATTCGCCATCATATGAGCATATAATATTCGATAAAATTTAAAATTTAACTATAGCACGAAAATAACTTAGCAATTTCATAAATAAACTACCTGCTTCTGATGTTAATTCCCGCTGCTCCATTGGTCCAATGCTGAAGTTGAAAATGTGTCAAACACTACCCAAAATCGATTTTCCTCCCTGCCAGCTAGGAGCAGCCTGTCCGGCTCCCTAGCTCCAGGATACCGTAAGGATATCCTGGCCCTCGTGCCCAAAACCCCCAGCAAACCGGTGCCCCCTGCTTATGATTAACCAAAAAAACCCAAAACCAAACTCCTCACACCAGAGATCTCCATAGAAAAATCTCCCACAGAAATATATCCTCCCCTCAAAATGCTTTCTGCCTCATAAAAGAATGATCCTCCCCGTAAGACTCTTCCCCATCATATCCTCCTTCATCGACTCTCCTCCCCCTCATTAATTTCCTTATCTCCCCCTTTAATATCTTATCCCCTTATTTAATGTCTTATCCCCTTCATTAATATCTTATCCCCTTCTTTAATGTCTTATCCCCTTCATTAATATCTTATCCCCTCCCGCATACGTAAAGCATTTAATTAAACAAATTAAAATTATTAACCCTCTTAAATTTATTACCCTTGTCATTGAATGTGATATGTAATTAATTAATTAATCAAAAGTTATAACAATTAATTAATAAATAAATATTTAATTAATATTATTAATGCTAATCATTGTTTAATTAAAACCATATTAGGACAATTAATTACCTAATTAATTTTACTTAATAATCCTTAAGCATATATTCAACTAGGGTTGTTACATCAAGTCTAAAAATGAAGTGCCCAACAACGTCAGGGCTCCAAATAGTCCAATTAACAAGGGGGGAGACAATGTGTTCGACCTTCAGAAAGTGGATTTTCTTCTCTTTGATAGCTAAGGAATATGAAAAAATGTTTTCCATGGTGTCGAGGATGCGAAACCAAGGTGCGACACTTAGATGTGACAATTTTGGGTGTAAGATATTTCCCCCTAAAGTGTGAGGTTAGAAAAACCATGATGATTGAAACACTCTACAAAACTATGTGCACCAAGGGGTGATGGAATAGGAGATTTGGATGGAAACTCCAAGAAAACATCAAACAACATATAAATGAATAATCTTGAGGTATGCATAACCATGATTGGAGCAAATTAGACTCTTAGCATGGCCACGGACCAATACATTGTGGACCCATGACAGTATTGACTAAGGATATGGCCACAAGATATATAATGTGGATCCATACATCCATGATTGAATCAAGTCATAGCCACGGTCCAATACAAAGTGGATCTATGTGACAATGTACATCAATAATATTGATCTCCATCCTCACTTAGTTCAGGTACATAACACTGGTAGGTGCTAATAAGGTTTCCAGGGTCTTCATCTCAATCCAAACTAGTACAATTCTAACCATGTGAATATAGGTGTTGATGTCGAACATGGTAGAAACCACTTGATTACCGGTCATTAATGTATAGCATTAACGTCATTAATGTATAGCATTAACAAGTGCAAGGGAAATCAACAGTGATGTCAATGACTCCCAATGTACCTTGGTACAATCCAACGAATGTGAATCAATGAGCTGAAGTTGAACACTCGATGGAATCTTCCGATCAAGGACCAATGATGTAAACCCATTGTCGAAAGGGAGGAAACCTGCCATTGAGGAATGTAGGTTCCAAGTCACTAGTTGGTTTCTAAGTCTGACTCCCAAATAATGTGTTGAAGTCAACAAGAACAGACTCATTGAAGGAGGGCCATGATGTATCCCCCATCATTGACATGAAACTGATTAGGATAGTGTTTTGAGTTGATACAGAAAATGTGGATGAATTGACACATGTATGAAAATGGATAATACTGTAGAGGTTGATTGAAGCTGAGACTTTCCTTGAACATTGTGTGGCATGACAAGTAACTTGGCAGCATTGAATCGATGAGGCATGGATCCAAACATAATGTGACGACAACCAAATTTTCTCTTTGAGGGAATCAAAATAGTATGAAGACGCATAGAATTGGTGTGACACAAAGACAAGTGGATTTCCCAACTGTAAGTGGAGTGCAGGTAGGTTCCATGTTCAAGGATGACTAAGAAAAACTGCCATAATGTCTCAAAAGATGGACCTACTTCCCAAAATTTTCCCCCATCTAGATAGATGAGTACCTCTTTGTTTTTTAATGAGCATAAGGATAAAAAATTCTCGGTACAACTCACCTTCGGTAAGTTCCTCTTCACATGCTTAACGAACCTGAAGAAGTAAGGTTTCGATCCCAGATGGGTCCTTCAATGAATAATTTTACGAGCCAAGAGAAGGTAAACTCAGTGTTTTTTCATGTTTAGGGAATTTGAAAAGAACTTAAAGAAAACTCCAAAGTTGATTTTTTTGTAGTTTTTAGTCTCTCAAGCCCGAAAAAGTATAAAATGATACGAGAGAGAACTCTTCTAACGAAAGTGGTTAGAGTATTCATTTTTCGTAGTTAGTCCGATGAGACCAAAAAGGGTTAAACTATCGCTCAAAAGATGAAATTGTGTTGTTTTAAGAGCTCGAATAAATTCTAAGCATGATCTTTTAAGACGAGGCCATTACAATGTTCTACTTCCTAGTAACCTGCCAAACATACCATGTCTAGGAAAAAAGAGTGTTAGAGATTATGATAGAAATCAAAAAAAAATCATAAAATAAGCTCTCTAGGGTAAATTAATATGAAAGTGGATAAAAATGAACTAGTTAAAATGTTAAAATAAGGCCAAATGGGCCAAATTCTAATTCATTTTCACCTCACCTTGTAAAATTTGGAATTTTTACCCCTTTGTGAGAAATTCTTTTATTGTTGATTTCAGGATCTCTGGAGCATCATTTCGACTACCATATGAACTAGGTAAGTTCTCTTTCCATACTCTATCTTTTCGTGGTTTCATTTTTTAATTTCACGCACATTTTCCTGGGATTTGGGCCTAGCTAGGGATTTAATGGCACCCACAAGAAGCATCGCTCCCTTATAATATCATGAGGAGAATCATGGATTCCCTGCATGACATAGAAAGGGGGCATCAACACCCTGTAACTCACTCTGCAGGGTCGTCGAGCGCAAAAATTAAAAAAAAAAAATCGAGTTTTGCTTAACAGAAAAGCATTGTTTTGGTCTCAAATTTTTGCTAATGATTGTTCTTGTTATTTTCAAGAGATTTCTTTTCACCATGTCGGAATGGAAGGAATGAGAACATGAAATGGATGATTTGTATGCTTTGCAAGATCAACAAACTATAAATTCTCTCAAGAATTATGGGTTGTTGATGTTCTTCAAGACACAAAGTATGAGAAAAGAGGTGATGCTTTTGGAGCATTTAATAGCAAGGTTGGATGTAAACGAGAATATTTTCATAATTGGCCCTCATAACCTTGAGAACAAGTTGGAGGACATATTTTTTATGACAAGTCTCTCAAAACAGGGAGCACCTATATACTGTTTGGGTCTCGCAGCATGGATAGGACTATTGATAGTTATGTTTTAGAGTTTTTTGGGGAAGGGTCTTACAAGACTGATGCTAAGATTTCCATCAAAGAGATAACAAATTGTCCTCTCCACACTATCACATTTACCATTGCTAAACTCGAAGGGAGCACTTGTCCCCACCTACTCTCTAAATCACAGATTTCCTACTCTCTAAATCGCAGATTTCCTATGCAGTTGAGTGCATGGAACCAAATATTTTCAACTGGTGTACCGGTGTGTTGAGCAATTTAAAGGATCAAATCACAAGACGTAAGATGGGGAATAAGAAGCAGTTCATATATGGATCTCTGTTAGTATCATTCTTTTTGGAGAGAGTTCCAATGTTACATCCACATATTCACATGCTTGCATGTCCGATTACGGAACCACGCATGGAGAAATGGACAAGTTTCTTGGCTCGACTAGGGGCCAGTCATCCAGTTTTTTATTTTGACATTGATTTCTTCAATTGGTGGAAGAAACAACTCCTTATGATAGAGGATTTTCCCTATGACCTTTCAAGACGATGAACTCTTAAATAAAAACCTAACAGTATTGGGTTATGGATAGAATAAATGTGATTCAATTGACGAATCACAAGTTGAGAGTCGAGACAGACAATTATATGAGATATACCAAGAGAGGCAGCCTCAGTCAAAATTCTGATCATGGTGTGATATTCTGCAACAATATTGGTTGCAGGACCAAGACAAATCCCTCCTGAACTAACCAACTCGCCAAAATGGTAAATGGTCCAAGCTGCAGAAGCCATTTTTTGGGTTTGTCAACTAGCACCATCCGCAAATCCAAAGTGTACGGGAAAGGATGTTGACATATGTTCATTCAATCACAAAGAAGGATAAGAAGCTATGGGCAAAAAAAATTCTCTCATGCAAAATAAAATACACAAACCAAACCAAAACATATGGTACAGTAATGCACAAAGCACACATGTAGGATGCCCCTAACCATAGTAATTTTTCAAAAAGAGCCCATTTCAGGGATCCTTTAAAGTGATTCCATCATAGTCGACCAACTCATAAGAACTTTTCTGTAGCACACATTTTACGATGTAAGTTCCACGCCACATGGGTTCTAATTTTCCTTCCGTCATCTTATCATGGTCTTGGTCGTAGACCAGGACTAAGTCTCCTTCAACAAAGGTGTGATGTAAAACAGACCTATCGTATTGACTCTTGATACATTTCTAGTATTATGTGTTAACGAGAGAAGCATCATGACGGGTCTCATCAAGTTTCATTAAGTATAGAAAACATTCTTCCTCGGCCGAGGTGTTCGACAGGAGTTCTACAGCTAGCTTCAAGGATGTAATTTCACATTCGATTGGAAACACCACATCTAAACCATATATGAACTGGAAAGGTGTGAATCTAGTGGCGGTTTCAACAAAAGTATGATTATCCTAGAGTGTTGAGAAAATTTGTAAATGCCAATTGTTGTGTTCACCCCCACCATGCATTGAAGCATGGTTTTCAATAATTTATTAATAGCTTCTACTTGTCAATTGGATTATGGATAATACGGGGATGAGTTTTCATGACAAAAACCAAATTTGGCACTCAGGTCAACCATTATCTGGTTTTAGAAATGAGATCTATGGTTAGTTACAATATCTTGCAAGACTCTGAATCTAGCGATGATGTGGTTGAATACAAATAGAAAATCATTTTTTCCATCGTTTAGGAATGTAGGCATAGCCTCGGCCCATTTAATGAAATAATTGGCCACAACGATAATATAACAGTGCCCCCTAGCTTAGGTAGTCTTACATTGCATGAAATTTGTAATGTCCCCATCCGCCACTAGTGCATTTGGGTCAAATTCCAACAGCACGTTCGACGTAATTGCCACTTTCTATTGTTGGAAGACCGACAAACCTTGGACCCCCTCAAACGCCGTTTCACAGGACGTCACTTTTTCGACAATGTAGTTTTCATCTGTATTGCGACGTTATATGATGCCACATGTCATCATAAATTGTATTTTCCAACCCCATATTGACGTTGTAAGACCAACGTCTAGGTCGTGGCAATACCGACGTAGTAGACGTGGCAAGAGGGATGTTTCAAACGTGCAAGAAAGACGTTTCAAAGGTGGCAAGAGCGACGTTCTGAAGGTGGCAAGAGAGACTTTATAAAGGTGGAAAGATCGATGTTTCAATGGTGGCAAGAGATATGTTATGAAGGTGGCAAGACCGACGAGATGAGGTATCAGCTCCAACGTGGTTGCTATGGGAGCGAAACTCTTCGCCATGGAAAGAATGACGTCCAGTAGGTGGCAAGAGCGACGGCCTGACATGGAAAGAATGACGTCCAGTAGGAGGCAAGAGCGACATTTCAGAGGTGGCAAGAGAGACGTTCTGAAGGTGGAAAGACTGACGGGATGAGGTATCAGCTCCGACGTGGTTGCTATGGGAGCGACACTCCTGGCCATGGAAAGAACGACATCCAGCAGGTGGAAAGAGCGATGGGAAGAGAGTGAAAGACGTCACAATTGCGACGGTTGTGTAGGTATTTAAAAAAAAATGCAATATCAATATCAAGACCTAATAGTCATTCCAAGCCCAAAGGAGGAGTAAGTCATGTAGGTGTCAGCTAGTGACCCACTTAATAGATTCCTTAGGCTTTCCTTCGCACTAAAGGTTGGTCTTTTTCTTTCAGGAGTGTCTAAGAGATAAAAAGACCCAATAATCTTTGAAATTTGTGGTGCTCTATAAGATAGTTATTTAGTAGAACAATATTTAAGGCTATATACAAGCCAAGGTAGCTAGCTCTAGTGCTACGGTTCCAAAAATAGTGCAAACAAGAAGCAATTCTATTGAAATTTTGAAGAACTTTGAAGTCCTTAAGACAATATTACATTATAAATTTTGTATTTCTCTACTAGATGGTTTGATCACAATCCTCTTTCAAAACAAAAGCATTCATTTTTGTTAAAAAAACATGAAATCACTATTAGACGACTTAAAGGGATCCATCCCATTATGCCCTTTACGATAACTGAATAGACTACAAGAATTCCACACATTTGAACATTGATATAAATATAACTTCAACTTCATAGTTTGATAGTGGAAGGAAACTCACAAGAAAACAATAGGTTGCTAAAGATGTTGATGCAAGCTGGTGGACCTTGATTATGATGCATAAGTGATCATTGGGTTGTTGGAGGAAATTGAATCCACTCATCTCCACAAACTCAAAATACCTGCAACTTTCTCCATCCTAAGTAGAATAGAACTTTCACTTAAAGAGCTCATAGAAATGACCCTCATGCATATTAGGCAATCATGGAATGAGGTCACCAATAGGCTTACCAATGGAATTAACTCTAAAGGATCTGTTTATGCAATAAGTTAGGAGACCTACCAATCTCAAACGTGAACTTGAGTTGTGAAGAGTTTCTAAATAAGTCTGACCTCACTCATAAGCTACGGTAATGGTGGAAATATGGCTATATCCTCATCAAGAAAA
>ML781849.1:449137-482253 GCA_009831015.1 Picea engelmannii | reverse complement strand
TGGATGGTGCCAATATGTGGGAATTATCAGCAATTGTTCAATTCCATAACCCAACATCTCATTTATGCATTATTTATTTGGATATAGTGTAAATGATTTATTTGGGTTATTGACAACATTTTTTTCTGCAAACCTTGGATGGTTGCAATCTATGGGAATTATCAACATTAATCATTCAATTCCATGACCCAACATCTCATTTATGCATTATTTATTTGGATATAGTGAAATAATTTTGATTGTGGTGTTTGAATCTTGCATTTAGTTCCTATTATTTATCAAACACAACCTAAAGGAATGCAACATCCCCACATTTGGCATATCTCTCTACAAATGTTGTGGAATGCAACATCCCCACATTTGGTATATCTCTCTACAAATACAATGCCCATGTCAACATCATATTCAAATGCATTTCATATTTTATAACTATGGATCTGCTTACCTTGTTCCAGAACCAATAAATATATACATGTTCGCAAAACATTATATTTTAATATCAATATTTCTTTATGAAAAAATTCCAATGCTTAATGTTCTCTTCATAGCTTCCACTAACTTTTGGGAACTATTGAAAATTCTATCCTGTTGATTTTTGGGTTTGCTATCAAATTTTTATTATCAACAATTTTTTTGCAAGCCTTGGATGGTGCCAATCATGGGATAATCATCCATGATTGTATTACATAATCAAACATCTCATGTATGCATTATTTATTTTAAATATTTTGTGGGCAATGCTAGCACCTCCACATTTGGCATGGATGTCTACAAATGCATTGTCTATGACTTTTAATCAATTTGTGGGCAACGCTAACAGACCCACATTTGGCATACATGTCCATAAATACATTGCATGTGGCAACATCATATTCAAATGCACTTCTCATTGCATAAACATGGATTTGTTTACCTTGTTCTAGAACCAATAAACATACACATGCATGGAAGACACTAAACAATGTTGATTGAGTTGGGTTTTAAAATGAGGCCTTGGATTTAGTTGAATAATATCAAGGCATCATGGTGGGTCCAATTTGGGATTAATTAGTGATGATTGCATTCCATTACCAAGTTTTATTTGGATATAATATAAATAATTTTTTATTATGGTGTTTGAATCTTGCATTTGGTTCTTGATATTGCTCAACACTTTGTAAAGTAAAAGTCCAACCTTACTTCGAGAGGAAATCTTAAGGATACTATCAAGTGAATCACTAGTTGTCACTTATGTGATTCACTCCACTCTTTAGGCAAGGAAAACCAAGAAGTGGGGGATCTTATGTAGTTGAGCTAAATCCTATTGTTGCAATAAGATAAGAAAAAGGGAAGGACTATGCTTGACTGAAATTCGACAATCTTTTTTAGGGAACGACGCCAATTGATTGAGAGAAGAGAAATGAGATTTGAAGATTGTGCTTTAGAGAACTAAGCTCAAATAATGCTTGGAGGTAAATTGCATGCATGTGTGTCATATTCATGTGCCATTTATTATCATTAAATTAATGAAATATACAAGGCATGAGGATTGTTATATATTGATATGTCCATCATTCATGAAAGTTCATAGTACATAATCCAATGTAAAGTTTGCAAAGGTGTATAGTCATGTGTTTATATCATATTTGCACAAGATACATAGCATAATGTCAATAGCCAATTATGCGATAGATTTAAATGCCAAGTCCAATGTGAAAGTAAACCATGAAAATATACCCTTAGGTCATCAAGTTAACCAAGGGCACAAGTCAAAATCTAGTGATAAAAAACACATCAAGTCCTCCCTTGTGAATGGTATCATTTAGCAATTACTTTGAAATACCATAGTTGTCCTAGATAAGGAATATATGCCAAAACTCAATAGATAGTATTCTATATCAAATGAAGGCACTGACAAGCATGTACTATGCCTTGGAATACTTGATGATTATCATAGACTAACCACAAAGTTACGTAGGTATGAGAAATGTACAGACTTCAAACAATGGTATTGTTGAGTTACTACAACAAATTTTGCATCACAATATATTGATCATGAGTGTTATTTTTAAAGGGTATATTTTTTTTCAAATTCAAATTAGCACACATTTTTCAACATAACTTGCAACCCTATCATGAATGTTAGCAATGATAAGTACGTTTTGAGAGATCTTTGGAACGTTTTTAGCATCAGTGTGTAAGAAATGAAGGTAAGGAATAGGAAGACATGAAAATGTTGCACAAAATGACAATCACCTAGCCCTTCTTGTTCTCTGGATACCCGTAGTTTATGATAGCCTATGAGAAGGTTTCAACCAATAGACTTTGAGAGACCAATAGACCTAGTTTCCAAAATGTCTCAATTGCGACATATATCTTCACAAATGTGGCAAGAACGACGTCTATGTCACAAACGTGGCAAGATAGACGTTCCAGTGGAACACATGGCAAGAGAGACGTTAACGTGGCAAGAGAGATGTCAACGTGGAAAGAGAGACATCAATGTGGCAAGACCGACGTTATCGGGCAATATGAATTTTTTTTTTATAAATTTCCTCTATTTTGCGACAATATGAACAATTTTGTCCATAACGCCGCAAATAAAACGTCGGAATTTTTACAATATGTACTAGTGCGCATAGGGATCATAAGGGAATATTCCACTAGCCTAATAAGTTCTTGTAGGCTAAGGAGGAAAATTATCTAAGGAACATGATTCACCTAGGAAACTTTATAAAGTTAAAATTAATAAAAAAAGGGGGGGGACTTGGGTCCTAGGCTAATGAAAAGTCACTTTTAAGTTATAAAGTGGAGAAATCCATAAAGTGACTTTAATAAAATAAAATTAAAAGAAGCAAGTGGGAAAAGGCTCAAGAGGAAATTAAAAAGGGAAAATGAGGACTCACCACATTCTTGCATTCACTCATTTTAAGAAAATACTTTTGGAGAGCTCTTGAGAAGAGACTAGGGTTTTTTGGAAACCCTTCTTGGATTATTGGTTTCGATGTTGCAATGATACACCCTAGATAGTTTGTAGTTGGATTCATTAATATTTTGACATTGTGTTATATTGTTAAGGAAGGGATCATTCTCAGGATTGATTTCTTGGTTACATGATGAGTTTTCAGTTGGGAGCGCTATTTTCCTTGTGTTGGGCGCATATCTGTGTGGGGGACAGGGATTTTATCCTGTGGATGGGTGTTATTGTTTCTTGGGGGTCAAATCTTCTCTTTCTGAGCACATTTGTGACTGTTGGGCACAAATATTGATGAGAGGCAATGCCAATCTTCTTGTGGGATGAGTTATTATCTCAAGGAGGGCGTGTACTCTTGTGGGGCATGTATTAAAAGCATTGGGAATTGATTTGAGTTTCTAATAAAAAATATTTCTCTTTATTGGACATTCATCTCAGTTATGGGAATATACTCCATAGTGTCGGGTTGTTTCTTCTATTATGGCCAAGTCTAGGGAGTATGGGATGAGTTGTTACCTTGTGGGGGTGACTTTCTCTATTGCTGGGAAATTTCTTTTACATCATAGGCATCATTTGTTGTGGGTTTTATCTGTTGGAGGTGTGGACACATTTGGAAGTCGTTTACAACCTCATTTTCCTCGATACTGGTGGATATTTTACCTTCAAAAATCTATAACAAGTTTTTCATTTGGTTGTTGTTTTGTTTGCTGCTTATTTAACTATGTATTAACTATTGCAAATTATTAATACAATGATTTCCATTGAAATCTTCATGTGTTGTTGTTTCTTCGTAGAACATAGTAGAACTGGGTATTTAATGAACTTAGTTGTTGTCCTATATTTTTTTTGGGTGTCAAATATATTTCTTGGGAGATGTAAATTGCTATTAACACTTTGGCATTAGAAAACACCCAAACACCAAACAACAAGTTTTGACAGAAGTCTACACTACCAAATTGAGATATAAACACAAAAAATTATAAGGAGGATATTAAAAAGTCAATGCCCCATTTCACAAATGGGCCGAAAACAACTATTGGATGAAGCAAAGCAGGGTGGGTACGTGCTTTTTTTGGAAGATTTGACAGGGTGGGCATTTTTTAACATCTTCAATATAGTCCTTAAATATCAATGGCCAAAAATACCCAACACGTAGGATTTTCTGGGTTGTAGCCATCCCAGAAAGATGACTACCACATCCTCATGAGTGACAATCATTCAAAACATGTTCAGCATCTTCATGAGTTAAACATTGTCGCAAAATGGTATCAATACTAGGACGATATAGAGTGTCACCAATGACAATATAATATTTAGAATGGTGGAGAATGAGAGGACGCTCATCACGAGATACATCAGGCCAAAAGAGTTGGGTCTGGAGATAAAAGAGAATTTTTCCATACCAGGGATAAGATGTAGTGATGAGGAACAATAACACATCTGGTAGTGAATCAAAGGGCTCATTTTCCGCATTTATATGGGGAAAGTCAGAAATTAACTTAGCAAAGACCAATAATTTCTTTCACTTTGAATTTATCAAACTCGAGATCAAAGTCCTGGAGAATAACAATCCATCTAGAGTATTTCCCCCCCAGTACTTGACGAGTCAGAATTTAATACATGGGGTTCAATTCGGCAATAATGATGGTTTTGCGGAGTAGGATGTAATGGAGAAGTCTTTGAACATCGATGACCACTGCCAAAGCCAACTTCTCAACATGTGAATATCATATTTCGGAGCCTAGGAGGATTTTACTCAAGTAGTATACCACATGCTCCATGCCATCGTCGTCCTCTTATACTAACACCATGGAAATAATGGAGGTGGAGGTGGCAAGTAAAGGACATAATCTCTCATATAGTTGGGGGGATGCAACAATGGTGTATGCGTTAAAGAATTCTTGAGAGCATAGAATGAGTGTTGAGATTGGTCATCCCAGATGAAAGGAATGTCCTTCTTCAGTAATCGTATAAATCCTTTTGTGATCTCTACATAATTGCAGATGAAATGGTGTAGAAATTTTTCCTTCCCCTGCAAACTTTGGAGTTGGTTAAGATTATTGGGAGGTGGTAAAGCCAAAATAGATTTCACTTTTAAGGGATCCACCCTAATTCCATATTTTGAAACCACGAAGCCTAGGAGTCTACCTGTTTCAACAATGAAAATACATTTGTGAGGATTCAAGCGTATGTAGTGAAACCGACACCTAAAAAAAATTGCTCTTAGATGATCAATGTGATCCTCTCGATGAGTCGAATGGGCAGGCAAGTCATTTAGGTAGGGTTCAACAATATGTTTGATATCGTGGATAGCGTACAACATAGCCCATTGGAAGGTAGCTCCAACATTTTTAAGGCCGAAGGGTAACATGTTGTATGTGAAGGTTCCCCACGGGTAGATGAAAGTTGTTTTATGTTGATCATAGGAGAGAATATCGATCTGGTTGTAGCCTAAGAAGCCATCCATAAATGAGAATATGACGCTTCCAATGCTATTATCAATGATTTGGTCAATGAAGGGAGTAGGGTAATTGTCCTTAGGAAAATCCTTATTTAGGTCCCTATAGTCGACACAAACTCTAATTATCCCTTGTCTTTTCATGATCGGAACAATGTTAGAAACCCATTCGGTTAGAGGTACAAGATAAATGAAACCATCTTTCAACAACGCTTCCACTTATGTCGTTATAGCCACAGTTTTTTGAGGGTGCACTGGGAGAAGTTTATGTCGTACATGTTTATCTCCAAGGTAAAGTTGGATTTCATGCACAACAATCGAAGGATCGATCCCTGGAATTTCTTCGTAGATCCAAGAAAAAACGTTGTGGAATTATTTAAATAAGGTTGTGTAAGTTTGAATTTCTTCAGTTGAACAATTCGCGCCTAATTGTATGTTTTCCATGACACCATGTTTTTATGATATGTCAATGGAAATGGTTTGGGTAACATTCCCTAAATTTCCTCTGGAAATAGTATCCTAAGTAAGTATCGTAGATTGAGGGTTAATGACAATATCAGATGGAAAGATGGATATAATCTCTTCCTCTATCACATCCAAAATTGGGAGAAAAGACGATAGATGGTGGTGATCATCCCAAGGTGACTGTTCTATGCTAAGAATTTCCATTATAGATTCAGTCGATGGAAAAATATGTAGGAAATAGTCAGAACAAAATGAGTTTAACCAAGACAGCAGAGGATATGAATATGACGCCACCAGATGTTGTTCGTTGGGACAATGAGAGGTAGATTGAATAGAGTCATATACCACCTCGACATAACATCACCAAGAATATCAAGTTATAGTGGACTAGGCATGACCCAAGGATCGAACAATTCAAGGGATTGGTTTTCCATGGTTGAAATCATATTAATAGTTGCATTTTTCTGCAATGTTTCAAGAGTAGACATGAGAAAATCTCCCATGAGTGAGGAATCTTTGAGGAGACCTACTCCCACACTCTCATAGCTAAGTGTCGAATCTCCCAAAAATGGGACATTATTGGTAGTGTGTCTATGCATATATGGCATACAGTAATATAATTGGTCTATAATAATGATCTTCCCTTGATGGGGAAATTGCACGAGATGGAAAACCGAAGATGAAACGACGATCATTGCATAAAACTAGCTTCAACCAAGATGTAAATTATAGTCTAGAGGATCGTCAACCACTTCTACATTGACATAAACGATTTTTCCCCTTAGTTCAATGACTAAATATTCCAATAGTCCAAAAGGCTTGAAGCCTCGTCCATCAAATTATTTCAGTGCAGTAGGAGAATGATTAAGACTAGGATAACCCAAGGTCTTCCAACAAGATAAAGACATAACACATGTTGAAGATCCTTCATCTAATATAGTATGATGGATGCTTCGATTCTGAAAAACAACCTGAATTTGAAATGCAAGTTGATGAGAGAGCCTTGTTTTATAATCTTCCAAGTTAAATGTAACAATATTGAACGAATCAGGGTCTACAACTCCAATGGTTGCCAAGAGGGTTCTACGTTGACTAGGAAAGTTCTGCAAAACCTCCAGTGTCGACATCTCATAGGGTTCTTGTACCATATATTCAACGATGTTGTAGTTCTGGGCAACACAGGTGTTTGGATTAAAAGTCGACCTTCGAATTGTACTCTTGGGTGGACATAATATTGAGTCAAAATTTAGTTTCTCTATCTGGAGAGGTCTAGACGAAGGGGTAGCAGAAGTTGAAGGTGTGTCATTCACAGTTCCATTAGATAAACTTTTGTTACTCATTTTACCTGGAGGTGTATAATATGTCTTTGTTTTTGTCATCAAATATATAGTCTCGTTACACATAAAAATAGGTGAACTTGAGAAAGCATACCCGCTAGGAGGATTTTGCGCAACCATTTTTTGCTACTATGGTGGAAAAGGATTATTCAAAACAGCGAGTTGGTTGTTCCCTTTTAAAAAAAATATCACTTCATCACAATGAGGGAAATCCCTAGTGTAATGATCTTCTCCACACATTAAACATGGAAATTTCATCTTTCGTTGTGGTTGTTTGTCAACAAAAGGCTTGTTTGTTTTTGGACTCTCCAGTTGATTAGAATTTTTCTTAGATTTAATTTTATTCTTCTTCTTTCCTCCTGGTTGTGAAGATGAAGCATATTGGATTGCATTCACTTGAGAGGTTTGAGAAGCAGAGGAAGGAGGGTTAGGTTGAACAAACGTATGCGTCATAGCTGGGGTAGAAGTTGAATGGCTTGTTTTCCCAGTTGGTTGTGTGGAATACTGAACTTTTAAAGAATCGATGATTCCATCAAAATGAACTTCAGACAATGGTTTTGATAGATCACTTGATGTATGGGGAGCATGTAAGATTAAGTCATACAGGATACCGGTTTGGGAATAAACCAACTATAGATATTGAGTGCGATTAATATCCTGCTCTTCAGTGAAAACACCTCCCATCACCACATCTCTGGCAATGGGATGTAAAAGGGACTTTGTGAACCATTCTTCCAATAATTGATCTGGAAATGAAGCTTTGATTAATCGTCTTCACTGCCTCCACTCGTGAATATGATTAGAAATGTCAGTGGAAGTGGATTGTCAAAGGGAGGTCAAAATCTCCATACCAGTTTCATATCTAATTGGCAGTTGAAAATGAGTTAAGGACATTGCAAGAGAATTAAAGTTATTGAAGAAACCTTGTGGTAATTCAATATACCACTTAGTTTTTGAGCCCGTAATAATTCATTGGAAAAGATGCAACCAATAGAATCATGCATTAATGAGTTCGATGAACACCAAATATGGAATGTCATAACATGGTTATTGGGGTCTTCCCCAGGTTTATTGTCAAACTTAGGAATATCATATGGTAATTTGGCAGGAATTACTAGCCAGAAAGGAAAATGTAGTATGGGATCATTCATCAATCTTGACAAATCTGGAAGGTCCAAAGTGGCTAGAAAAGGTAATTGTTGATTGTTTTGAGGATAATGGTAATATTTATGAGGGATCAGAATACCAGTAGGACCATAATTCGATTATAAAGGTACATTATATCCTGACAGACCTCCCATAGGTTGTTGTTGAGTAATATGGGAAGTAAGAGTGAGATTCATTGGTTGAGGAATTTGGGAAACAATAGTTGGGTTCATCGGTTTATTAGGTATACTTCCTTATGGAGGAAAACTTGTTTGACTCAGTTGACCCTAGGTAGGGTTAATGACACTAGGAAATGGTTTTCCAGAATAGATTCCTTAGGGAGTGGGATTAGAGGGTGCCTCCTAAGTGGTTTTCCCCCATGAAGGACCTACCATAGCATTTTGCCCCCAGGGTTGTTGTTGGCTTCCAAAAAACTAGTTTGGAAGTTGTCCTATAACTTTCCCTCTAGTCATAGTTTCGGTTATGGTAGGGATTTGTCCACCAGATAAGGGTTTCCCCTCTGTATGGATCTTTCCACTAATAGGAAAATTCCCGCTAATGGGAATATGCTCACTATTGGGATTATGTCCACTAGCTGAAAACTACACACTAGTTGAAACTTCTGTCACAATAGGATTCTATGTTCTAAGAGGAGGTGGTGTCCCAATGGGATTCTATGGTATAAATGAACTTTTGGTTTGCAAATGTATAGTGTGTGAAATTTCCGTAGTGTTACTTAATTGACTAGGAAGGAGAAAACCTAAGCTACTCGACATTTGACCTAAAATAGTAGCATTGTTACATATTTGTCCCTCGGGATGACCAAGTAAATGACTTGGGATAAGTATATGCGAGCCTAAGGAAAAGGTCATAGGTGACTATGTCGAGGTAGAAAGATGATGGGTCGAGTTCATACCCATCTTAAGGCGGATGTCATGGCCTGAAGATGTTCTTCACAAATAAGAAGGAGTAGGAGCAGGAGTCTGAGTAGCATTAACTAATCCAGATATCTGAATAGGGGTAATAAATCCTTATGTGGGGTTAGATGTTCCTGAATCCATAGCTAAGACTTCCTCGTATGGTCTGAGTGGTAGTTGGGAAGGATAATATTGTAGCGCAGATTCAAAATCTCCTAAAGGAGGTATCTGTAGAAATATTGGGCCAAAAGGATCCGTTAAAGTAGGGTTTTTAGGAACAAAACCTTCTTGAAAACCTATGCCCCCTGTTGTAAATTGTTTAGGAGCAGTTACACTCCCAGCATCAGAGATAACAACTTTATTTATTGTTCCTTTGTGGGAATGATATTTGATTGAATGAAAAGGTAAGGGTTCGTAACCTTCCAGATTGAATCCTACGAGACCTACGATGACCATCATCGTCCGAAGTTAAAATAAAATAAAATAAAACAATCTTAGGGCCTAAAAAAGATAAAGGTTATCAACCAAACAAGCAATAGATGGATCTACTGAAGACGGGATGTCAAGTCATCAACGAATATATGAGAAGCAGTTACCCTAACCTCCATGTATCAACCCTTCTTGGTGCAAGCAACCCTCGCTTCATGGGTCACCCTCCAAGGGTACTGAAAGTGTGATATGACGTTTACCCTAGGTATCGTGGGAATCCCCCCATAATCACCTCTATATATAACTAGGAAAGGACACTAAGGATACTAACTCACAGTTGGCCTCCGGGGAGGGGTATAGTTGACAGTCCCGAACATATGGGCGGTATATCAAAGTTCGAAGATCTTCAAGAAAAATAAAGACAAGTGGACCGGTAAGACTCCTGCGGAATTCGAACATATTCAAGATTCATGAAGCACCAAGACCAAATGAAACTATTGGTTTCTCAAGAATAACCCCCAATATACACTCTTTCCGCTACGATTGGTCAAACTTTGGAGAGGTAATCTCTTCTATTCTTCTGCATGCGACCTCGTGTTTAACCCCTGTGTTAGAGGGGGTTCCTAAATATTCCTATACAAAAATTGGATTTAAGAACTCTTTAGTGTTATACGGTCTCTTTAGAGATATACTGTCTATTTAGTAATATTGGACAATTTACTCACTTTTCCTAGTCCAAAGATTTTAATTCCTAGACTACTATTGGTGTTCTATAAATAAAAAGTCTAGTTTATTTTAATTGTGTTGTTGATTCTTTAGAGTTGTTTCTTACTCAAGGGTAGATGGAGATGAGACTAATGATGTTTTTACCTGACTCTAAAAACCATGTAGTAGGGAAATGAAATGCACAATTTCTTTCAATGAATCCTACTTAAAAGAGGGAGAATGTGTTTCTTTTTCTTTCCAAATACGATTGAACACTCATCACTACACTCAATTCATGCAACACTCAATGCAATTTAATTTTCATTTAAATGAAGAATCCAAATATTTGCCAAATTATCAAAAAATAATTCCTTTAAATTTCAAAACGAATGGATGTTAACTTCTTTAATTTTTTCAACTACAACTCTACTTAAAAAGAATGTATGAACTTCGTTTGATGGTATCATGCAAATGAGATCAAATGAAATTCCTTTAATTCTTATTTTCTTTCAATGATCATGAAATAGTTCAAAGCTAAGATATAAGAGAACATGAAGCAAAAGAATACCCACACAAAGATGCATTTACAAGTCGAGAGAACAAAGAGAGTTCTACACTTGTTTAATCAAAGTGTTTGAAAGAAAGCAATCACTCTTGAAAAGTCATAAAACCAAAATATTCAAGACTAGTTGACAACACAACCAACTCTAAAAGGTTTCAAAATAAATGAAATACAAGATTTAATTGCCAACAAACAACCTCCAAGTTGAAAAAAAAGGCTTCCAAAATTGACAAGTAGAATGCTTGAAAGTTCTTTGGAAAGAAAATTACAAAAGTCAAATGCTTGTATAATCAACCAAGAAAGAGACTACTGAAAATCAAAACTGAGCTCAAGGATCTGGTTAACCTTGGCTAGCTTATCCTTTCAAAACTTAATCAGAGGAAATTGTGAAAAAATAGACAAGAAGAGTGATATTCACAATCTAAATCAAACAATCAAAGCCCAAAGCAATCAAAGGAGAATCTGGGACAAAATTATGGATCACAAAAACTAAGAAACAAAGAGAGAGGCACAAAAATCAATCCAGAAGGAAGGGTGACACTCCTCGTACTAAGAGTACATGGTGTCAAAAGTAGGGTGGTGCTCCCTAAAATCTTGCCAGGGGGCGTCAGTGACACACTGCAAGCCACTGGAGGGGTGCGTCACTATTTGCAAAGGGGGTCAAACAGGCTTAGGTCCATCCCAGACTCAACAAAAATGTTTTTGAAGGATTTTTATAAGATATTCAATGACAGTGAAAAGAAAAAACAATTTAGAAACCAAACATTCATCAAACAATCATAAGAAACAAGAGGCTAAAAACTAAGGAAACAATCGTTCCCCAATGGAGTCGCCAATTTCTGTTATGAGAAATATTACCCTGCGGACAAGTTAAGATCCCCTTAGCCAAGTTTTGTTCGGCTAAGACCAAATAGATCAAGTGGATACTAACATCCCTTGCTCTTATCTATTCACACATTAAAACAAGAAGAGAGAAAGGAAAAGAGAGTGCAATTTTTTTGGAGGTTGTCCTCGTTGCTCCTTGTTTCTCTAGCATTGAATCCAGTCCTAGCTCGATTACAATCTTCCTACACCTAAACAAAATGATCTTCCTCTTCTACTACTAGCACGAGGTTAGATAAAATAAAATCTAACTACATGAAACAAACATGATATTCATATGTAAACTTTAAAAGAGACAAAAGTATGGGAATAGGCCAAGCTATTATTAATGAAAAGCAATGGAAAACACTTACATTCATCTTGATGTTGAGCAAGCTTCCTCCAATGCTTCTCCTATCCAACCCCTTATTGTATGTTGACAAATGAAACAGAGGTTTGATATGTTTCAAACCTTAACTTCATCTAATCTCCTCCACCCTTGAGAGGCCTTGTTTATATAGAGAGTTGGGAGGTTTAACCAACTTAGAATATCAAGGGAAGGTTGAGATATTTCCTCCATAAGTTAATATTTATTACATAAAAAGGAGAGACTCGAGCTCATGAATCATCCTTCGATCATAACCACCAAAAGTATTATGGAGCTAACCCTTAGGAAAAGGTGTGATTGGTTAAAACCACCCTAACAAGACTGACGCTCCCTACAAACTTGACAGAGGGTGTTAGGGACACTCCCTCTTGGTCTAGCAAGAAGTGCCACCCAAGTGGTGATGCTCCCTAAGCCATGGCAAGGGGGCGTAGGTGATCCAACTAGGCCAATTAACAAGGGGGAAGACAATGTGTTCGACCTTCAGAAAGTGGATTTTATTCTCTTTGATAGCTAGGGAATATGACAAAATGTTTTCCATGGTGTTGGGAATAAGAAACCAAGGTGCGACACTTAGATGTGACAATTTTGGGTGTAACAGGGTCCAAAAAAATGTTTGAAATCTTCTAGAGCCATTTTGAGGAATAAAATGACACTTTTTATGGTCCAAACCTTACAATGGAGCCACCAGGTATATTCTACACACCAAGACATTTCCAACAATGTAAGAATCACCTCGATGGGAGTTCATGTGCAAAATGTATGCCTCCCACAAGTTGACCTATTGTATTGAACACCATAGTGCGAGTGGATGCCACGCTAGCCTCCATTACTTAAATGTGTGGGGATAGCTACCTAGACGTAGTGGATTTTGTAGGAAATTCTAGAAGGTCCAAACTTGATCACTAGTTGAGGTTGAGGAAGTCAATACGCTAACCCTATACGACTATCAGGCTATGTTAAATACTGAGCCGCCAGGAGAAGAAGAGGTTCCATTCTTTTGCATTGTATCTTGTTCCATAGTTGATCAAAACATTTGAGAGTGGTATCATGTGAGCATCATAGAGAGGGATAGATTTTGTAGCAACCATACATGCCACAATGTTATAGGCAACTCCACAGAGAGTGCCTCTTTTTTTGTACTTGCATTTGAAAAAAAAAGAACAGAGAAAGCAGATCAACCTCACGTTCTAGTTGGGTTTTTTCCCATATTAGATTTCACACATCATATCTTGTGTTTATTTGTGAATAGTATGTGTATTATTTATGTTTTTCTATTTCTGGCATTTCAACTATTTCATACATTTCTATTTCATAGATTTCAAAGTAAAGATTTCAGTATTTATTAAATCTATTATAACGAATTGTCAAGTGGAATATCCACGATACCCCGATTTCAATAAAAAAAAAAATTAAAAAAAGCTTTAAATTGCACTACAAAACAAATACGTTATGTTTTCATTTTCATTTTAGGTTTCAATACAAACAAAAGGTTGAAATTAAAAAGGTTTTAGGTTGCAATACAAACAAAACAATGTAACCAATATGAAAAGAGACCGTTGGACTATATATATATATATATATATATATATATATATATATATATATATACTTCACTGCATATTCATGTAGCTATAACTTCTTGTAACCAGATTTATTTATCATAAGCAATGAACATTCTTCAAGGGAACCATCTTTATGTTCCACCCCTAAACAATTAAAGTATAATATTGCAAAAAAACAATTAATGATGGGATCTTCCCTCATAATTAAAAACAATTAAGGATGGGATCTTCCCTCATAATTACCCCCAAGGCTTAACGACTATGCAATCCCCTCGATTCACTTTTGCATTACATTCACCAATTTAAAGAATATGCTAATTAAGAAAAAAAAATTGAAATTTTTGTTATATAAAATGTTTTTCCTTAAAGCCTATAATTAAATGTTGAAAAAACTACAACAACTCAACTCATTAATGTGAAAAAATCCTCAAATATTCCATTTGGCTTTTCCAAAAGATAAGAGCTAAATGTTAAAATTAATAAAGAACCAAAAATAAAATTGTATAACTATATAAATAATAAGGTATCATTTTTCATATGTGTGTCCAGTTAATTGACAAAAAACACCCAAAAGTAGAACATTTAAAATACTGCGACGTATACTCCGTAAACTTATTAGTCATATACCCGAGAGAGGCCAGCTATGGGTTAAGAGCCCATAATACTCACGTYTAATGAAGCCATGCAGATGTCGGGAAGAGGAGCTTCGCCTTCCAGTATTTGRMARRCATGGCGTATGCCCAGCCTGTTCTCCGGCTCTGGGTGASAACACAACAACCCCAATTTCAGCACCTTCTCCATCTCKCYCACATCATATCCRCCCTTCCCCARCTTTGGATCCGATRCCTCCASCARCCTCYCCTCGCTGTACAGCTCCCACRCCCACTCCACCAAAATCGTTTGSTCGGCGTCCTTCGACAKATCCACGGGCCTCCTCCCGCATGCCACCTCCAACAGCAGAACCCCGAAGCTGAATACGTCCGAGCTGGGAGTGGCCTTCCCCGTCTGTATGAGCTCCGGCGCTATGTACCCCAGTGTTCCCACCACATGAGTCGTCTGAGGATTTTCACTGTGTTCATACAGCCGAGCGAGGCCAAAGTCTCCTAGCCGCCCGTTGTGCTCGGAATCCAGAAGCACGTTGCTCGACTTGATGTCTCTGTGGATGACCATTTTCTCCCATTCCTCGTGCAGATACAGCAGCCCCGCCGCCACACCCTTCAGGATCGCGTATCGCCGAGGCCACGGCAGGATTGTTGTTGGGTTCCCGAATATGAGATTATCCAAGCTGCCGTTGGGCATATAGTCGTAAACGATGAATAATTGCTTATGCCTCCGGCACCAGCCCCGGAGATGAACCAGGTTCCGGTGCTGTAGGCGTCCCATGCTCGAGATCTCTGCGACGAACCCTTTCATTCCCTCCGTGAACTCCTTCGTTATGCATTTCACTGCGACTTCTTGGCCGCTGCTGGGGAGAACGCCTTTGTAAACCTTGCCAAAACCCCCTTGCCCCAAAACGTTATCACCCCTGAATCTGCTGGTGGCGATGCTGAGCTCCTTGTAAGTGAATCTATGGGGCCAGTACTCCTGCTCCCATTCTTCGATCGTTTCCCTGTTTTTCGCTCTTTTGAGAAACAGGACCACCCCAATCGCCAGCAAGAAGAGAACAACAGTGGCCATTGTGACGCTGGCTATGAATCCCTGGTCCGGACGTTTGGAATACATGTTAGCAAATGAAGGGAGACGCGACACATCGAGGGGCGGCGCCGTGCCTTCCGTGGTGAAGCTCCACGCCAGAACGTAATGGTCTTCCACGAAGACCCCTGTGGCCGCTGAAAATCCAACAAACATCTTTTCTTTTAGAACGTTGTGCAGATCGATTTTCAGAGATATCAACGGCCTCTTCGGTCTCGGCAAGCCGGCCAACGTGATGGTAACGTTGAGGCGGTTTTGAGGATGATTATAATCGATCCAGGCCTGTAAGTTCCGTCCACTCTTGAGGCTCAATCCATGGAAGCTGTTCTCACCATTCCAATACCCGGCAGGCTCGGTCTGCACCGACTTGAGGTTGTTGATGTCCACGCCCATGTGGTTGCCGTCTGGGTCATTGAATCCCACATTCATGTTGGTATCGAACTCCACTGCGAACAAGTGATTGGATGCCTGCCCGCAGCTGGTGCTGTTTAGCAAGCCCATAAAGTGGGCTGGCAGAGCGCCTATGGGAGATTTGTGAGGCATCATGACGAAGGCTATTCCGTGTCCGCCTAAGTCAGAGGGAGGAGGCACCATGGAGAAAACGAAGGTAGTGCTGAAGGAGGAAACCGTCTCGTTGCTTTTCATCTGCACCGGAATTGAATACACCGCGTGGCCTGAAATGAAATTCGAGTGATTTGTGAGGGCAAGCACGGGTTTAAAGCTCATGACTGAAGCACCCCCTCCCAAGAACAAATTGCTTCTATTGAATCCATCGAAGACGAAAGTGGTGTTTCGATGATCCTCCTTCACGGTCTGTGCAGCGAAAAATGGTATGATGAGGTAGCCAAAGGGTAGAAGGAGGAGGCTGCGCCATGGACGCATCACCAATCGATTCTTTCGCCTGAGTTAAATTTCTCCCCAGAACAAATGAATGGATCTCAATACATGGAGTATGGATCTCAAGAATACATGGACGAAGGATCTTAATACATGTGTTTTCTGGTCTGATATTGCCGTCCGCGTCTATCTCTGACTCCCGAGTCCCGAGGTCTCCGACCAATTCATAACGCGACTACGACTACTATTTCATCACATTACACGACTCTTTTTGTTCTTTGGTTTTTAAAGCCCTGCCCGGTACCAATAATAATGACGGCTGTCTATTCTTACGTAATAATACCGACCGCCGTCTATTTTTACTTGACTATGCTCTGTATTTGTATTGTAAAATCAATATCCTCACTTTCAAATCATAAGCAATTTAAGAAAGCAATAGATTAACTTAAATTATAAGCAATGGAAAGAAAGCAATAGATTAACTTAAATTATAAGCAATCGATGCACTGATACTAGATTGTCATGTCACGTCACGTTCTTAGATATCTATAATGTAAGTAGGGTTTCTGCATTGCTTTTATAATAGTTTAATAGTTTAATGACATTTTTTTTCTAATAAGATTTAAAATGAACATAATTTTCATGCTTAAACAGTATTGGGTATGCTAAAATATGAAAATAAAATGTGTGGTACTCATGCATCATATGGATACATATATTACATCCTCTCTTATATTAGTGTTCACAAAAAAGTTTGATTTTGTGATTGTATCTAAAGTTTTATATTGAGATTTTTAACATTTTAAAATTCCTCACAAAAAAAGTAGCTCAATGATTATGAATTTTTATTATTATTAAGTATATATAACTCATTAAAAGGTTATATTTGAAATCACAAAGTATGCTTATTATTGTTTTTTATTATAAAGTGTGGACCTACATTACTCTTGTCAATTGAAGTACAATTATCTTTTCATCTTTTCATCATGGAAGAGTTGAATGAATATATACCCTTCAACTTGAAATTAAGAGTAGTCCTTAAATGTAGTTACCCCTGATAAAATATAAGTAAATAATCCACATAAACAATGCTTAAATGTAGTTACCCTTGATAAAATATAAGTAAATAATTAAAGAAAGAATCATAGAATGAAATTATTGGTGATATTTTAAAAGAATGTACACATTAATCTACAAACTATCATTGGTAGATTTTTATTTTTATTTTTAAAAGTGGTACAACTTCTTATAATTAAGTAGGCATTCCAAAGTGAAGATATTGACTACTATTTATGAATGTGGGTTACACATCATTGTTGTTCAAGAAAAACCATATCACTTAAAACAACTTGTTGGTAATTAGTAAATGAGCACACTTTCACTCTTTCTAATCACTCTTGCCAAAGTGTTTTTTTTTACTTACCCAATTTACTTTTACTTTTTATGTTTTTTCTTTACTTTTTCCTCTTTCTTTTTAACAAGAAACTTGTAGAGTATTTTTTGACCTACCCAATTTACTTTTAGTTTAAATCATGTGTTTTCTTTACTTTTTCTTCTTTCTTTTTAATAAGAAGTGTTTAAACAAAATCTAGCCACTAGAAATCACTAGTTTGTTGGGTATGTGTTATACTTTTTGTAGGACAATTTTTTTTCCTGGGGAAAAGTGTTACATTTTTGCCTCATTTTTAGTGTCACTTGGAATTTTCATGGTTTTTCGCTGATGTTTTTCTATTTCCTATTAAGGAATTAGGGTTGTTGAAGGTCATTGGATTAGGGTTTTGGATGCTGATGGCTCCTATATGTATATTGTATTGTAAACAATGTATGACACATGTCTCTGTGTAATGTGTGTATTTTTCATTGTATATTTTGTGTTCTTTTATGAAAATCTTTCCTTACATTTGATGAGGAAGAGCCTTTAGCCAATTAAAAGTAGGGTTAAGTCATAAAACAAAAAGATAACTTCAATCTAAATAGAATGTGCAAGAAAACTAATATCCCTTACTATAGTAACAAAGACTATATTATTAATGTATATATAACTCATCAAAATATTTTATTTCAAATTACAAATTATGTTGATTATTATTATTATCTTTTATTGAAATTTCAACTTATGGTTGTTCGTTAAATTTTAACATTTTAAATAATTGGAAGATTAATATTTTTTTTTAAATATTTTTTTGAAATGTGTATCTAGTTTACTTTTTTATGTTTTTTCTTTACTTCTTTTTTTTCAGTCTTCTTTTTTAAACAACAAAATCCTATCATATTCATAGCTATTGGCTTAGCCTTTGTTGATACAATCTCAAGATCTTGATATGTAGGGATATTATTGTGTTTAAACAAAATCTAACCACTAGAAATAACTAGCTGGTTCGCAAGGGACATATTTTCTTAGCACATGTCTCTGGATCTTTGGTTCATAACCTGTTTCCTTACATTTGATGAGGAAGAGACCTTAGCCAATCAAAAGCAGTGTTAAGTCATACAATTAAAAGTCTAGAATGTGCAAGAAAACTAATATCCCTTACTCTCATAGAAAAGGCTATAGTAGTGCGACCATGTTCTTTCAAGTATAATTTAACCTTAATGACATACACGAGACCAAATACTATTCTCACCTCTTTCCTAGTCCCACATCTTGCCAATAAAAACTTGTATTTTCATTTTTTAATTTCATGAAGAAAAACATAAAAAAATTCATAATTGAATTCCTAAATATTCAATAGTAAGGAAGAGGAAAGTATTAAACTCTTATTTTGGTACATTAAAAAATGTTGGCATTGTCTAAAGTTTTACATTTTAGTTTTTTTCACTATGGAACAATATAAATTTGGGAAAAATCTCAATTTCTTGTTGTTTAAATTGTGTTTTTGAAGGATTTGGCATCTTTAAAAACTATGTGCAAATCCAACAATTTATTTCAGAAAAAATTAACCGAATAATAATCACCAAAAAAAATGTAGAACATTTAAACTACAACAAAAATAAATAGAAATAAAATTTTTGTGTGCATACCATTTATCTTGTCCCAAGTGCAATGATTGCTCACAAGAATGGATGGCATTGCTAATGATGGAGTGACTATAGGTCGATGAAACACTTAATGGGGCAGGTGAGTGGATACTTTAAGTCCATCTTCCCTTCATTGATTTCATTTTTTTTTGGTTTGGATTGAGTTCATTTCACTAGTTTGGAATTGGTGGACTTATGGGTTTCTAGGTTTGGAGGTTTTATTAATGGTGGACTAAGTGGGGGCAGTTTCATGGAAAATTAAAGAATATCTTTATTTTGGGTATTTCAAAGGTCATTTTTCTATCTTCAATTTATGGAGTATTTGGTTTGTTTATTTAGGTGACATTATTGGTTTTGGATTTAATGAATATAGTTGGTTTCTTCTCTTAGAGGCTTCGTGAATGGTTAATCAAGTAGGATAGTTATGTGGAAAACTTGCCTTTCCACTATCCATGGAATTAGATCTTTGTTAAAAATGATCAATCAAAGTAAAAGTATGGAAAACTTTTAACTCAATTATAAGAATTTGAATTTACTTATTATATTTTTCCTTGAATTAGGTGATAAATGATATTTTGGTTACAAATTTTCTTCACCATCAAAAATGAGGTGGAAGATTTGAAAATAGATAGAGTTAAGTTAAATGTGGTTCATACCTTTTATACTTTGTTATTAGTTTGAATTTACTTATTATGTATGAAATTGAATAATATGACTAAAACATAAATTGGCTAAAAGTTACCCTCACCATCAAAGATGAGGTGGAAGATTTAGAAATAGATAGAATTAAGGTAAAGGTGATTGCTATATTTTATATATTTTATAATTTATTATGAATTTGAATTTATTTATTATGTTTTTTTAAGGTAAATGATTAAAAAATAATTTGGATAAAAATTAGGCTAATCATTAAAGAGGAGGCTAGAAATTTCCCTCACCATAAAAAAATGTTTTGGAAATAAATGTAGTTGATATATTTTATACTTTGTTATCAACTTATTATTCCACAATTAATAAGAATATAAAACAATGTATGCTAATTAATAGAATATTTAAATAATTTTTTTTAATATAAAATTAATAAAAACATTTTTAAATAATTTTTAGTAATTTAAATTTTCAAAATACTTCATATATATAAATTACTTAAACAAAATTTTTACTATTTTATTTATTTTATATTTTATTATTTTGTTTAAAAAATATCTAAATCCAAATGTATGTAGTTGCATGATTAGATTTTCTTTTTTTTTTTATTGATTTTTAGAGGACGACTCTCTAGAATCGGCATCAACATTCTCAAAAATGTATGTAGTTGCATGATTAGATTTTCATTTTTTCTGCTTATTGGTTTTTAGAGGACGACTCTTTAGATTTAATATCATAGAAGGGTACATTGTATCAGTGAATAGATAAGAGTCAATTAGAGTATAGATGATTTTAGTCTTTAAATGCTAAAAGCAAGTATTGTGAATCAACTAGAGTATAGATGATTTTAGTCTTTAAATACTAAAGCAAATATTGTATGATAAACCAATGCTTATTAACCAACAAAACATTGAAAGTGAAAGTGTTAGATGAATTAAAAGTAAAAAGATTACTAAAAAATTAACTTTTCTTTTAACATTTTATAATAATAGTTATTTAAAAGTGATTTAAAAAAGTTAATTAAATTTTTTTTTTAAATTATCCTTTTAAGACAGATTTTAACCCCATGAAAGAGCTATAAAAAATTAAATTTTGCTGTCCACACTTACCAACCACAACCAATAATATTGACTGCCCTCTAATATTGCCTAATAATGTCGACTGCGGTCTATTATTACCTAATAATGGTGACTGCCGTCTATTCTTACTTAATAATATTGACTATGCCCTGTTATGGACAATCAGATAGATAACTAGCACAGTCACTTAAAACTGTGGCTGATGAAAAGTAAAAAGATTACTAAAAAATTAACTTTTCTTTTAACATTTTATAATAATGGTTATTTAAAAGTGATTTTAAAAAGTTAATTAATTTTTTTTTTTAATTATCTTTTTAAAACAGATTTTAACCCCCAGTCTATTCTTACTTAATAATATTGACTATGCCTTGTGATGGACAATCAGATAGATAACTAGCACAGTCACTTAAAACTGTGGCTGACGTCGAAAGGTGCGGACAGAAAATAAAATGCACAGTCAGAAAATGAAATGCACAATCAGAAAATGAGCGTCTACAGTCAGCACAGCTAGCTTGCTAAATCCAAAATTTAATCATTTAAACGTGGCAATCATATAGTGTTACAGTAATTTCTTAATATGATTAGGTAAATGTTAAAAGGTAAATAGATTAACGGATGCATTCAAAAATACAAGGAAATTATGAAGAGGAAATCACATTCATTAATTTGAGAGGACGACTAAGAATATGTCAGCATCTTCAATTGTTAACTATCAGATTAAAATTTTAGATTAAAAAGTGATTAATTGTACTCATTGTTACAGCCTAACTAACAGTTCTAATGCCAAGTTGATGACACATAAAAATGCTGAGTTAGTGACACATAGAAAGAAAAGCATCCGGAAACTGGTGGCACTTAGACGATTGACGTCAAGTCAAGTCCTCACGACTGACGGAGATGAAAGGAAAGCGTGGAAAAATTGAGCTCACGCTGAAGAGGACGCTTTAAAAATCCCTCCAATTTTCTCCTCATTAAATAAATTTTCCCCTCATTACTTTCAAGTCAAGTCAATACACTCCTTTCTCTGTAATTGCCTTGCAATTTCCTTCTGTGCAATTAATTAATTGCCTTGCAATTTCCTTCTGTGTAATTGCCTATGGTAGTTTTTACCCGCAGTGTTTTATATGGTAGTTTTTCTCTCTTTCCAACTCAGAGTGTGAAGCGAGCGACTTTTCGACGATTGAGTGGTAAGGTACAGAGATGAAAGGAAAGCTTGGAAAAATTGTTCGATAACATTACTGAAATTCCCCCGATTTTTTCGCCATTAAAGTCATGTCAATATGGACAGTTCACGATTTGAAGGAAAATCCTCCAATTTTCTCTTCATTGAAGAAAAATTTCACCCGATTACTTTCAATTCAAATCAATACACTCCTTCTCTGTCATTGCCTTGCAATTTCCTTCTCTGTAATTGCCTTGCAATTTTTCGGTGAAGTCAAATCAATACAGACAGATCGAGGCTAAAGGAATACTCCGATTTTCTCTTTATTTAAGAAAATTTCGCCCGATTTCTGTCAAGATACTCATTTCTCACGTCAAGTCAATCCACTCTTTCCTCTGTAATTACTTTGCACTAGCACAGCCGCAAAGTATGCCCTAATATATGAAATTAAGGTGTGCCGTCATGAGCATTTGACTGTTAGTTACGGTGAAAATGTAGTTACCCTTGATAAAGTATAAGTAAACGATCCCAGTTAACAGTTACCAGTGAAAGGATCGGATAGCGAAATTATCGGTGATATTCGCATTGAAGGGTCACGAATCGAATGTACATGTCTACAAACTATCGCTCTTAGATTTATTTTTAATAAAAAGGTTGTATAATTACGCCTAAAGGTGTACACCTATTGATAATGGGCAAATTTAATAGGGGTTTAGTAATAAGTTATCGCTGGAATATTCTTAGTAGTCACACAAAATAAATGGCTGTGATTTCAATCATTAACTTCCTAGCTATTATAAAGACATCAATTTATGTGTTTACTTTTTTACATTTACCTAATCATATTTAAAAGTTACTTTGATAACTAACTGATTGCCACGTAAGTGATTAACATAAATTAAAATATTAACACCAGATAAATGAAGCCCAACCGTCTATTTATTAATCAATAATAAAATTTAATAAATTCTTTACCAACCGAGGGCGTTCTCAAGCTGCTGTTGCTAGTTTATTATAATAATAATAATTTAGTGGTCCTCAAGTGAAGTGAAGATAGACAATGATTGTATAGATTTTTTTCTAAATAACTAATTACTAGCACAGTCACTCAAAACTCTTTATAGGTTATAATAAGCCTTTGATTATCTGCCCCGAGTCCGCGGCAATGGCCTTCCCCACCACACTGTTATAGTCAAGAAAATGAAAGGCACAGACATAAAATGAAACGCACAACGAGAAAATGAAATGCACAACCAAAGAATGAGCGTATACAGCTGAGCAAATCCAAACGTGATAATCCCAAAGTTTAATCATTTAAACGTGGCAATCATATAATGCTACAGTAATTTCTTAATATGATTAGGTAAATGTTAAAAAGTAAACAGGTTAACAGATGCATTCAAAAATACAAGGAAGTTATGAAAATGAAATCACATTCATTGGTTTGAGAGGACCACTAAGAATATGCCAGCATCTTCAATGGTTAATTTTAGATTAAAAGGTGATTAATTGTGCTCATTGTCAATAGGTGTATGCCTTTCGAGTAATAAAAGTAATTTAGTAGTTAGTTGGGAGTGAAGATGGTGATTATTGATTCTCAATGATATTTTGTAAGGAGGTAGATTTTCATTTTTGTCAAACTCTTATTGAGTGTGAACAAAGTCTAGTCATTATAAATAAATAGTTGGTGGTTTGTAAGGGAACATATTTCCCAGTCTTAGGTTGATAATTAGAAGTAATATTAATTATAAGACCAAAACTTTGTTTCAACTTAAATAATATGTGCAAGAAAAGCTAATATCCATTATTCTCATAGCAAAGATTATAGTAATGAGATTTTGTACTTTTAAGTGACATTTAACTTTAATAACATACATGAGACCAATTACCAATAAAAATTTATATTTTCATACCAATAAAAATTTATATTTTCATCTTTTAATTTCATGAAAAATTAAATTAAAAAATTATGTGGACAAGGACTACTAAAATGCATCCTCCTATCCACCATTTGGACATTGTTAATAGTGGAGTGGCTATGCAATAAAATAAAATAATACATGTTTAAGTTTTTTCATTTCATTAAGTAATTTCTCATTTAATTAGATAATTTGAAATTAAATCTTTGTTAAAAATTATCAAATAAAATATACAAATATTTTGTCTTAATTATAATATTTTGAATTTATTTACATCTATCAATATCAAGATAAGAATGTAAATATTTTGTCTTAATATAATATTTATCAAAATAAAGATTGCAAATATTTAGTTTTAATTATAATATTTTGAATTTACTTATTATGTCTTTTTTCTTAAATTGAATAATTAGAAATTGTTTTTATGTTAAAGATGAAGTGTTATAGTTTGGTTAGAAATTGCTTTTATTATGTTTTTTTTCTTAAAAAAAAATTAAATTGGGTAATTAGAAATTGTTTTTATGTCAAAGATGAAATGTTATAGTTTGGTTAAAAATTGCTTTCACCACTAAGGATGGGTGAAAGATTGGAAATTAGTACTTTGAAAGGGATAACCAATATAATTTAAATAAAAATGGTTGACATCATCAATGACCATTAAAAATGAAGTGAAAGATTTTTTAGTTTAGAATTATAATTAAATTATTGATTTTTTATAATTTTGATCGATTCAAATGATTGAAGTAATTTTCATTAAAAAAAAACTAAGCAGTTAATATGTCTGGAATCTCTGAAAAAAACTGTTTGAGCATGCTTATACAACTGATTGACTATTACTAACCTACGACTGTCTAGATAGCATGAACTAAAAAGGAAGGTGAAACTAAAGCAGCTATCAAATGGCGTGCGTGCATTGCAATCGTTGAGATAGGAGGTGGCTATCAAATGTCGAAGGGATGTGGGAGAGACTATGTGTACAGTCCACATGCCTCTTTGTGGTGGGTGCCAGTGGGTACATGATACTATCTCAAATTTAAATTGTGCTTAGTGATGTTTGCAATTTAATAACTATATTCAAAAGAATTTATTATATTTAAAATATATATTAAATACAAGTTATTATAAATTAAATTTTTTAAATTTAATTAAATTTAAATTTATTTTTAAGTTAAAAAATTATTTATTATAAAATTAATTTATTTTATATTATATTTTTTTAAATTTAAAATTTCTTATATTTAAAAAAAATAAATTATCATCATCATCATCATTATAAAAAAATTATATTTAAAAAAAATATTAAATATAAATTATTATAAAATTATTATATTTAAAAATATCATTATAAAAAATTCTTATATTTAAAAAAAAACCATTAAATATAAATTATTATAAAAGTTATTATATTTAAAAAATATTCAATAAAAATTATTATAAAAATTTATTATATTTAAAAAATATTAAATATAAATTAATATAAATTATATTCATTCAATTTAATTAATTTTTTATTTTTTTTAAATATATATTTAGTACAAAATTAACTCACCGTACATGATTCTCTTTCCATCCTTTTTCGTAAAATTGCCGTGGTGCCTATCGAGAATAGACGAGAACATTGAAATGACAAGTTCTCTGTTAAGAATTTTACAATAAGAAACGTATTCCTTCAATGTTCTTAGCAAGATTTCCGAATCGTGCTCAAAGCTAACAAATCTTTGAAGATTTTAGTGCTACTAAAGCTCTACAATCGTCACATGCTACTAAAGGTCTACAATTTTAGTGCTACTAAATGTCTACAATCTTTGACCGTTTCTAAGATTTTAGTGCACCTTTCCAATGTACGTGTGCGGCTTCAGATCACTCGATTATAAAATTAATATCCATCATCTATTTATTCTTTTCGGGAAGGAATTTAGCTCCACCCAAAGAAACAAATAATGATGCTAATTCCCCTTATAGCCTTCACCTCCCTTTTCACACCACTTAGTTCTGTACAGGTCGATGAGGATCATTACGTTGAAAGGCGTACATCTATTGACAATGGGCATATTTAATAGGTTTTTAGTTCTTAATACGTTTTCTATGGACGAGATTAAATATGTCTAAAATATTCTTAGTTGTCACAATAAATGAATGGCTCTGATTTCATCCATTAACTTCCGAGCTGTTATAAAGACATCTGTTTATATGTTTACTTTTTTACATTCACCTATTCATGTTTAAAAATTACTGTGGTCATTAACTTATTGCCACGTCTACCTAATTAAAAAATATAAAAAATATTAAGATATTCGCACAGAGTGGTGACCACTTTTCTATGCTAGCCATATTTCGTTTCATTTCCATGCTGGCCGCGTTTCGTTTCGTTTCTATGCTAACCGCGTTTCGTTTCATTTCTACTGGCTAACGTTTAGTGGCCACGTTTCTACGCTGACATCACCAGCAGTCGCCAACCTTTCGGCATTAATCAGCCACGTAATTGTGGTTGTGCTAGTACACATACCACTTTCATCTTCGACGGATTTAATGGAACCGACTTGATCTTGGAAGCTGAGGCTTCAATCATCGGCTCCAAATCCGTGCTCGCCCTCACAAACCAATCGCAGTCCATGCTCGGCCACGCGCTCTATCACATTCCCGTGCAGATGAAAAGCTACTACTCACGAGACACTTTCCTCCTTTAGCACTACCTTCGTTTATTCCCTGATGCATCCATCCTCCGCCAAAGCTGGACACGGAATAGCCTTCATCATGATTCCGCACAGATCTCCCATCGGCGCTCTGCCGTCCCAGTATCTGGGCTTGTTTAACCTCACCAGCAACAGGCAGCTATACCACCAAAATTTCCGAAGCGTGCTCAGAGCGAACAAATCTTTGAATGATAACCGCACCTTACACTGAAGTTTTAAAGATTCGAGTGTACCTTTCTAATGTGTACGTGTGTGACATCAGATGACTTGATTATGTATTATTAGTACAGTAGCAAAATAGCTGCTGGTGAACGCCCAAAGGAAGGTTGAGAAGATGAAATGAATCTTTAAAATAATATATAAAATTTTATTATCTATTAACAAATAAATTGTTGGGCTTCATTTATCTGGTGTTAATATTTTAATTTTTTTTAATCACTTAAGTGGCAATCAGTTAGCTATCAAAGTAATTTTTAAATATGATTAGGTAAATGTAAAAAAGTAAACACATAAACTAATGTCTTTATAATAGCTAGGAAGTTAATGATTGAAATCACAGCCACTTATTTTGTGTGACTACTAAGAATATTCCAGTCATATTTAATCCTGTCCATATAAAACTTATTAAGCACTAAACCTCTATTAAATCTGCCCATTGTCAATAGGTGTAAGCCTTTCGGGTAAATATTCATCATCTCTGTATTCTTTACTTTACAAGGACGAATTTAGCTCTACCCAAAGAAACGACTAATGATGTTAATTCCATGGCGCACCCTCCTGATAGCCTTCACCTCCCTCTTCATACCACTTATTCCTGCACAAGCCAAGCAGGATCATCCACATACCACTTTCATCTTCGACGGATTTAATGAAACCGACTTGATCTTGGAAGAGGAGGCTTCAATCATCGGCTCCAACTCCGTGCTCGCCCTCACAAACCACTCGCATTTCATGCTCGGCCGCGCGCTCTATTCAATTCCCGTGCAGATGAAAAACAACGAGACGGTTTCCTCCTTTAGCACTACCTTCGTTTTCTCCATGGGGCATCCTCCCTCTGCCGAAGCCGGACACGGAATGGCCTTCATCATGATGCCCCACAGATCTCCCATCGGCGCTCTGCCGGCCCAGTATCTGGGTTTGCTTAACTTCACCAGCAACGGGCAGTCATACAATCACTTATTCGCAATAGAGTTCGATACAATCAACAGTGTGGAATTCTATGACCCCGACGACAACCACGTGGGTGTAAACATCAACAGCCTCATCTCGGTGCAGACCAAGCCTGCCGGATATTGGAATGGGAAGGACAGCTTCCATGGATTGAGCCTCAAAAGTGGACGGAACATACAGGCCTGGATCGATTACAATCATCCTCAAAGCCGCCTCAACGTTACCATCATGTTAGCCGGCTCGCCGAGACCGCAGAAGCCGCTGATATCTCTGAAAATCGATCTGGGCAACGTTCTGCAAGAGAAGATGTTCGTTGGCTTTTCAGCGACCACGGGGAAATCAATGAAGACCATTACCTTCTCGCGTGGAGCTTTACCACCCAAGGCATGGCGCCGCCCCTCAATCTATTGCGTCTCCCTTCTTTTGGGAACATGTATTCCAAACGTCCGGGCCGAGGATTCATAGCCGGCGTCACAGTGGCCGCTCTGGTTCTCTTCTCGCTGACTGTTGCAGCCCTGTTTTTCATAAGAGCGAAGTATGGAGAAACGATCGAAGAATGGGAGAAGGAGTACTGGCCCCATAGACTCAGTTACAAGGAATTAAGCATTGCCACTAGCAAGTTCGGGGACGAAAACTTTTTGGGGCAAGGGGGTTTTGGCAAAGTTTACAAGGGCGTTCTCCGCAGCAGTGGCCAAGAGGTCGCAGTGAAATGCATAACAAAAGAGCTTCCGGAGGGAATGAAGGGTTTCGTTTCAGAGATATCGAGCATGGGTCGCCTAGAGCACCGGAACCTGGTTCATCTCCGGGGTTGGTGCCGAAGGCATATGCAGCTATTCATCGTTTACGACTATATGCCCAACGGCAGTCTGGATAAACTCATCTCCGGGAATCCGACAACAGTCCTGCCATGGCATCGGCGATACGTGATCCTGAAGGGCGTGGCCGCTGGGTTGCTGTATCTCCACGAGCAATGGGAGAAGAGGGTCATCCACAGAGACATCAAGTCGAGCAACGTGCTGCTGGATTCGGAGCTCAACGGGCGGCTGGGAGACTTTGGCCTGGCTAGGCTTTATGATCACAGCGAGAATACGCAGACGACTCATGTTGTAGGAACGTTAGGGTACATAGCGTCGGAGCTGATACACACGGGGAAGGCTACGCCGAGCTCAGACGTGTTTAGCTTCGGGGTTCTGCTGTTGGAGGTGGCATGCGGGAGGAGGCCCGTGGATCCGTTGAAGGACGCCGAGCAGATGATTTTGGTGGTGTGGGTGTGGGGACTTTACACGGAGGGGAGGCTGCTGGAGAAGGTGCTGAAGTTGGGGTTGTTGTGTTCTCACCCAGAGCCGGAGAACAGGCTGGGCATACGCCATGTTTGCCAAATACTGGAAGGCGAATCTCCTCTTCCTGACATCCGCAAGCCTTCTTTTAATGTGAGTAACGTGGGTTGTTATCCCAGAGGCCTCATTAGATATACAGTTGATAAATCTGGGGAAGAAACGTCGATCCGAAGCCGGTCAGAAGGAATACCCAGTTCGACTTCCGATAACTCTCCATCCATCGAGCAGGGTCAAATTAATAGGTTTGATCACCGGGAAGCTTTTGCCGAGGTGATAGGTTCCATCCACAATACTGAAAATTAATCCGTCGCCCGTGCAGACCTTGTTTGACCGGTGATGGAGATCTGAGGAGGTTGGGATTATCATGACCAAACGATATATGGCACTGTTAAGCCGTCTGCATTTTTATATCGCTTTACAGGTAGTATTAAGTATGTTCTCTCCCCCACCATATCTGTATATACACATTTTATATTATTGTAAACATAAAATAAGTTTTCTTTTCCATCATATTTAATTTTAATATTAATATATTTATATTTATATAAAGCTATTGCATTAATTGTTATGGTACACGGATGGATGAGAAGTCCCAGAGTTAAGATTTCTAGGTATATATTGAAAAAAACAACCCGATAGTTATATATATGGTCGAGTGGTTCCATAGGAAGGTTTGGCTTCAAATCTTAGAACTCTCATCATATTTAAGCACGATTATATATCTAAGCACACATGTTATTGTATCTACATGCCATTGTTATAATTTACAAGGTTTGGTTTTTTTTTTTTTTATTGGTAATTTTTTTAATGAAAAAAGTTATAATTTTTATTTGAAGTAGAAAAGGTAAAGTTACATATTTTAAGTGTTACAATACAATAAAATTAAAGAGTACATTCTACATTACATTAAAAAATTAAAATCAATTTAAAATTAATATCTTAAAATTTATAATAATATATTTTAAATTAATATCTTGAATAAATTGTAGAGAGGTGAAATTTATAATAATATATTTTAAATTAATATCTTGAAATTTATAATTAAATTGTAAAGGGGTTGGGCTTTTGGGTATCTTCCCATGTATAAGGCAATCATCATTTTGTAAGTGATTAGAGGATAATGGAATGATGACTTGTGTCTTCATATTTTTTTTTTTCTATATGTTGACTTTTTTTTTCCATGATGTAACATAGTATTTAATTGAATTAAACTACTCAATGTATTAAAGGGATGGATCTTCCCTTAATTACATTGAAATATTTATTGACTAGAAGTTGTAAATGGATTTTTTTTTAGATGTTTATTGTATTAGAGGAGAGTTGAAATTATGTTATTGATCAGATTGATATCCAACTCTTGGTCGATGCAGTTTTTAGTTTTCTCTTTGTTTGATTTGATTATAGAAGAAAGTTTGTGTGTAGAGATCTTTCCTCTTATCTCAAGATTTATCTGTCTAACTTTGATAAATCAATATACTTGATCTTTTGGGATTCATCTAAAGTGGGATGCGCTATTGGATTTGGATTTCTTCACTACCACTTTAGACCTTTGTTCTAACTCATTTTTACTTATTAGCTCAAACACTAGGTACTAGTCATGATAGATTCAACTATTGTGTATTATATTATGTTCTTGTATTTCCATGGATCATGCTAAATATTTGATGATGTATGCCTCATTGAAGTTATATTAGGGAAGCTCCCCTTGTGCTAGAAAAGAACCAGCCACAATTGACAAGAATGACTACTATGGTGATAATGGGTAGTGCTCTTACATACCATCAAATTTGTTCTAATTGGCATTAGGGACTTAGTATCTCATAGTATGATTTTGGGTTATAATGATGACATTTTTTAGACATTAAGAACTCCATCAAAAACATTTTTAGTTTACAAACTTCTCACATAAATAGTCTATATGTTTACCTATATGGTTTAACGTAACTATATTTACTTATGTTTTAGATGTCATCCCTATTGAGAATGGTGAAATTAATATAATGAAGAGTTGAGAGGTGTAGCACCAAAAAAGGTTAGTTTTCTCTTGATTAAGGTTTCCAAGGTAAATATCTATGTACTGTATGTGTGAGCCATTGATTAATTTTTGCTTTGCTTAGAATTTGTATGCATTTCTTTACTTCAAAGGTTTAAAAGTTACACATTGGTCTTTACTTAATAAAAAAAATTTAAATTTAGAATTCCATTGGTAAACACAAACACATATATTTTCACTCCATAAGTAGAATGATTGATCTCAATCTAAATGACAACTAACCCAAGTTCACATTTCCACAACAACAAAAATCCTTTGGATACCCCTTTGAAATATTGTAAAGAATTATTCTAAATAACTCAATTATTACCATAAGATGAATACATTTGCTCAAGAAATAAATCATTATTGATTTCAAAAATATACATCTATTCACAAAACCATAAATTGGGCTCATCCTTTTATAGGCTCATCCATCCGCAATACTGAAAATTTATCCGCCGCCCGTGCAGACCTTGTTTGACCGGTGATGGAGATCTAAGGAAGTTGGGATTATAATGACCAAACGATATATGGCACTGTTAAGTCGTCTGCGTTTTTATATCGCTTTACAGGCAGTATTAACTAGCACAGCCGCTAACTCGCGGCTGAGAACGGTTCAAGGTAGTGGAATATATTAATAATTATAGTAAAATGTAATGTTTTTTATATTAAATAATTATATAAAAATTATTAATATTGATATTAGTTTTATATATAATATACAGATTAAATTTAAGTTTTAAAATTTAATTTGTGTTTGAATATCATTTTTGGAGAAAATGTATATAAATATTTTTCCTATGTGTATGCCAAATTGGCAGCTTTACAGTTAGACACATGTTAAATACATCAATGAAACTCCAGAACAAGGGTTACCCGATCATTTTTTTTCTTTTTCTGTTAATAATATACTATATAATAAATGTAATCGCTATTATAATAAATGTAATAGCATATATAACAAGAGCAGCGGAGCAGCGTAGTCCCTACCGAATTTAATGCAATTAAATGGAAGAATGTTCATAAGGCAAAAATATTCCAATGTTGAAGTATGATTATAATAGCATTCTAATGTTGTAGTATGAGAAGATGCAGTTATGTGAATTTTATTAAAAAGTACATTTGCAAACTAGAGTAGAATGTTGTGATCTGAGTTTTCTTTAGTTTTGGTCTCTGAGGCATTTTGAAGTTGGTGTTACTCATTTTATAAATGAATGTGTTGTAAGGATTATTTGGTTACAAGGTGTCTACCATGGAATAAGAGGTAAAAAAATTATTGTAAGTCATTGTTATGAATTATATTAGTTGGTATTTAAAGTTTTGGGTAAGTTTTGTTAATGAGTGTTGGTTTAAGACAATGCTAGTCGGTTCGAGTTTTGTGAAGTGTGTTAGAAATAAAAAAAGATATCATATGCACGTTGAAATAAAAAAAAAAAAATCTTCGAGAATACAAACAACACCAAGGATAGTGCAACAACAACGTTGGAATGAGTTACAACCCCAGGGACAGAAGGCTCGAACCAGTGACCTCTCCACGAACTGAGATAGTATATGCACTTCTCACCAACAGAGTTATCCCATGAGGCTATGTCTATGTGTATCTATTTGAAATAAGATAAGAAAGCTACGTAGATTTTGAGCTATGATGTGTTTAGTTGTTAAAGCAATTAGCAATGGATTGTATGAATGTCAATCCAAATGGATCTTTGTGTGTTTAGTCCTTCATCCATCCAGATGGTCTCT